>NTHP01000150.1:827349-845064 GCA_003416845.1 Oplegnathus fasciatus
TCGACATTTCAGTAATGTGAGGTTTTACACGCACATGTTTAGGCACCGCCTTGCAGATGTTTGTACATCTATACTCGTGAGGACCCTCGTTGACATAATGCATTCCCTAGCCCCTCACCCTAACCCTAACCTGGAGGGGAGACCACTTGGCAATAGACTGAGGATGACATTGATTTATTTCCCCACCCCTAAGGCCTCACTGGCACCTTTTAAAGATTTTATTTTGTATTTATTTTAATAAGATATTTTATCATCAGAGGAGTTTTATATTACTTGTGTGTCCCCCAAACAGCCCTTTAAAGGTCTGTTCCAAAGTGAGGACCGGCCAAATTGTCCTCACTCCCAGGGTCTGTAACTCAAATTGGTCCTCACAAAGATAGATGTACAAGTACACACACTCACATGCACAGATGTGTACTGTAAAGGAACTTGGGTAACTCCTGCTGTTTAATATTGAAGTGCAGATGTTTGCTGTGTTAATCATCTGTGTCAGAACCGCACAAACACACACCCACACACACTCACACACACACACACACACACACACACACACACACACACACACTGATGCAGGATCGTTTTGTACCCCCCTGTTAATGATCTTCAGGCTGGAGCTGATTGTTTCAGGTTCTGATAAAGAGGCTGTTGTTCAATGCAGTTTCCAGTGTGTGTGTGTGTGTGTGTGTGTGTGTGTGTGTGTGTGTTTGTTATAGTGTCCCATGCTTTGCGGTGCGTGTGTGTATATACACTCTGTTCGCTTCCAGACTTTCTTTAAGCTGTGTTATCCAGAGAGCTACTCATTTTCTCTGTGTCGACATTTCAGTAATGTGAGGTTTTACACGCACATGTTTAGGCACCGCCTTGCAGATGTTTGTACATCTATACTCGTGAGGACCCTCGTTGACATAATGCATTCCCTAGCCCCTCACCCTAACCCTAACCTGNGTGTGTGTGTGAGTGTGTGTGTGTGTGTGTGTGTGTGTGTGTGAGTGTCAGGTGATAGCTTAGTGATGACAACCTGTGACCAGCATGGGGATTCCCGTTTTTTTTCCAGGGCACAATAACGGGCACCACGCCACACACACACACACACACACACACACACACATTCATGCACATGCCCACGCACACACGAGGCCATGAAGTCACCCCTTGAATCTAAAAATAAAAGGGTGTGTCTGACCTGTGTGTTGTGTGTGTGTGTGTATTTGTGTGTATGTGTGTGTGTGTGTGTGTGTGTGTGTGTTTCAGCACACAGAGAGGGCTTTCTTCTCCGTCTCCCCAGCGCCTGGGGTGACCTCACCCTGTCTGGACATCCCACAACAGCATGGCACACACACACACACACACACACACACACACACACACTCACACTGCACAGGCATGTAGGTCAGACTGCAGTGAAACTGAACCAAAGTGCTTTGAGACCGACACAGAAACAGCTGAAAAGACGTTTATTACACATCACATACGAAAGAGAAAGATCACACGTGGGACGAATTAATTAATCAATCATTATTGATAAACTGGCATCAGTAGAGTTGTTTTCGTCCTCTGGTTCAGAAAGTTTATCTCTGGAACTGCTCTGTTTTCTGGCAGTTCAGCTTTTGGCCACTTTTATTTATGACTGTTCAATATTTGATTGATGGCACATGTTGCAGTTTGTTAACGCAGTGATTTCTGTACAATTCTCCAATACTAAAAACTGAACCGCATTGTAATGCAGTGAGTTTATATGATATAATTAACAGAGGTGTGTTTACCTCTTCAGTAAACAGGTGCAGTATTGTCACGTAGCATCATTATCATGAGCTACGTACTGTGATAGTATCACGTAATGAGTCGTGCTTAATTGAATAGTCGATGAATCAATTAAACGATCATCAGAAAATGAATTCACAGCAATTTTCAACTCTCAGTTAATCCTTTTATGGAGCAAATATCTCTCGTTTCGGCTTCTCAAATGTGAAGTTTTGCTGCTTTTCTCTGTTTTATATCAGAATCAGAACTAGAATCCGGTTTATTGCCGAGTAGGTTTTCACATACAAGGAATTTGTCTTGGTAGTATAACAATAAACACAGTAGAAAAAGAGAGAAAAGAAAAAGAAAAAAAACAAGAACTGCAAAAGTCAAGAATTATAAAATAGAAAAATGTACAATAAAAATATGTAAAATGTACCCGTTTTTAAAATGAAAAGAGCTTTACAGTGTATAAAGAAAATGTGAAATGTGCAGAGATAATAATCCAGAAAATGTGCATTAATGTAATGCATTGAGTCAGATGATATCAGTGTAAACTGACATTTGAGGTTAAATTGTGATGGACATTTTCCCCACATTTTCTAAATGATTAATTGATTAATTGGGGAAATAACTGACGGATTAAACAACAATGAAAACAATAGTTTGTTGGACCCTTTATCACGAGGCAATCTGTGTTTTCCATCCCTGTTATGTTGGTTTAGTAGTAGGACTGTATCCCAGGGGGGCATCTGTGGCTCAGCAGGTCATGTAGTAAGTTAGACATCGACTCCTCTTGTCCACATGCTGAAGTGCTCTTGAGGAAGGACACCGAACTGTTTGGATAAAAGTGTATTTACTAGTTCTGCTTCCATTAATGACGTACTTAAGTCACACTTTGTCTTTTGTCTTTTCTGCCTCTGTACTCTAAATACAGCCAAACAAATAATATTAATATAAAGCGGTTTAATCTTTAATACTAGAGTAATCTTTACATTGTTGTACGGTGTGTAAGCTGAAAATGGAAAGGTATGATGTCAACCTGCAACAACTAACAGTTTCCAGCCCCTCCTGTATTAAGAAATGAGCAACATCTGCCTGCTCTGCCCATAATAAACTCTCTTATTAGCACACTCTAATTATGCCCCGCATACCTGCTTTCTGGGGTATATAAAAAGTATATTAAACCCCTTCTTTCCTCCCCTCCTCATCTCCTTCCCTTCCTCCCTTACTTTTTTGTCCTTCTCTGTCCTCCTTCATCCTCGTCACTTTTCCTTCCACCCTTCATTTCAGCGTCTTTTGCTTCTTCTTCCCACTTCTCTTTCTGCCTTTTCTCTTTTCATCCTCACCACCGTCCCTTGTGTTTTTTCATTGTTTTTGCCCTTCATGCTCTCATCTTTCATTTTTCTTTTGCCCCTTTCCTTTGTTTCCTCCTCCCTTCATCCCCATGTCCTTTCTTCCCACCGTTCGTCCCCCCTCATACTTTCAATCTGTGTTTCCTCACCTTCTTTTTTTGTCTTTCTCCTGCCCTTCCTCATCAACCTCCCTTACTGTGCCCTCCTTTATCCTCATCCTCACCTTTTCTTCTACCCTTCATTTTCTCCTCTTTTCCTTCCTCCCATGTTCTCCTTCTCCTTCTTTCCGTCTGCCCTTTCTCTCCTCACCTTCATCACCCTCCCTTCCTCCTTTTATATTTGTGCACTATCCTTTGTTTCCTCCTCCCTTCATCCTCGTGCTGTCTTCCCACCCTTCCTCCCTCGTCATACTTTCCTTCTGCTTTTCCTCACCTTCCCGTCGTCCCTCCCTTCCTTTTTTGTCTTTCTCTCCGCCCTTCCTCACTTCATCCTCACCTCCTTTTCCTCTAAGGTTATTACCTTCATCCTCATCACCTTCCTTCCCTCTGTTGTCCATGGGAAAATGACTACTTTTTGAGCTTAACGGTACACTGATAGTCCTACGTGTATCACATTGCTGGATAATGAGAGGTCATTTTATTGCTGTGTGTTTGAGTTTCTTAACCGTCCGTGTTGTGTTTGGGAACAGTGTGTGAGTGTGTGTGAGTGTGTGAGTGTGTGAACAGTGATCCTCATTGTAAGCAGTGTTGAACATTTCTGCCTCCGGTTTGTTTTCATAATGAAAAACTTATTAGACACAAATGAACATAAACTCTGTGTCGAATACATTCAACTCATGCCGGAGGCTCTGTGTGTGTGTGTGTGTGTGTGTGTGTTCTCTGTGGTTGTGTAATGTGTGTGGAAAAAGCTTAATTTTCACAGAGCATAACCAACAATCCTTTTGTAGGTGGAAACAGAAAAACAGCACAGTTCAATGTGATGTGCGTGATCCTTTATTGTTTTCCTTTCATGTATGTGGGAGTCAAAGATCAGCTGCAGAACAGCCGCTCTGAAGCTGCTCGTACTTTTGCGTCTTGCTCAAGGACGCTGCGGCAGGATGAGGACAACCAAAACATGGATGTGTGAGACCCACTCAGGGGACATTTTATTTCACGGCCACAGAAATTGACCGACAGGTATCCGGTAAAATAGCATAACAAGACAAATCAAACAAAGGCTCAGTCAACGTGTGATGTAAATGAGTAGACAAGATATATTGAAGGACTTAGCTTGGGAACCGGAGGGTCACCGGTTCAAGTCCAGCTTGGTCCAGTCCGTACAGAGTGTGGACTGGTAGCTTGAGAGGTGCCAGTTCACCTACTGGGCACTACTGAACAAGCCACCGTGTGAAAAAGAGTTAAAAACTTCCCCTAGAGAGATTCATGAAGTATGTCTTCTCTTTAATACGTCTGTTTGTCACTGCATCTCCAGATAATAGGCCTCAGTGAAAGAATCTGAAATATATCTTTCATTTCAAGTTACTGGTATCAATCTTAATGTGATAACTGGCATGATTTTAATGGTATTGCGATGTGCTGACGTATCTATATCATGACTACGTGCATCATGATCTGTCTAACTCAGCTCAGGTGGCAGTAATCGATTGATCATATCGTACGTTTGCTTTATGGTGAATAATCAGAGTAGCACGTTAGACGTTGGAGAAACAAGAAAACGGTGTTAATGTTTTACAGATTATGAAAAATCAAGGGAATTGGCTCAATTTTAGCCAAGTTTAAGTTAGTTTTAACTTACATATTGACCTTTTTCTGGTATTTTAATGCCAGCAGGTCTGTGTAGATTGGATAATAATGCAGTACCTTGCAATGTCATGATATTTTGATTATTATTATTAGGCCATATTGCCTTTAGCTTTGTTTTCCTTTGGGTAGTGGATATTGTATTAGTGCAGCAATACACTCTGAGGGGTCCTGATGTAGAAAATAATGGACTGTTTCATTTGTTGCCTCCACCTTGTATGTTATTTTTGTAGAACCGGACACTGCATTGTGTGTTGTTAACAAAGTGGTTCAGGTGGAGAGTGAAATCCCCTTTCTTTGCCACATCCTGAGCCTGTATGGATGCACATTAAAGCCGAATAATATGAGAAGAAAAAGGATGAATAGGTCTTAATCGGTCTTAACAATTGAACTGGATCCCAGTCCACCTAAAGTGGTTTAAAAAATGTCAACAGAAGCTAAATATGAAACTTTTTGGCTTTCACAAAAAACAGACATGACATCAAACGACATCAAAACCAAGAGTTGGGATAAAGCTGCCCAGTTCAGATGTGGTTGCCTGCTTCAGGGTTTTCCATGTTTGGAGTGGTATTACAGCAGGATCAAATTTTAAAATATTAACCTTTGAAGCCAGAATTCGTGACAGCATTGGGCCCAAGAGAGCATGGCAGAAAGCACGAGTTGATATATGAAAGATCTCGATTTATGTTTGAGTTGGCTCACAAGGAAAAGTTCCCCGCTGCATGTCTGTAAAATCCTAAAACCGTAAAATCAGACCTGTGTTTCCATGACATGCATTCCTTTGATTTTTGCAGCAGCAGCGAGAGAATGAATGAATGAATGATGGAGGGGAGGGAGGGACAAGTCTGCTCTCGATTTTCACACTATGTAATCGGGAATTTGTTCCTTTATACGTGCCCCTGAAGCATCTTTAAACAGCATTTATACTGGGTTAATGGTGGAATTCACCTGGGTTTGATATCTGAAAGGGAGTGTCATATCACATAATTCTAACCTGCCTGGCGACCCCTGAAAAAGCAAAAGAAAAAACAGGATCTGACTTGCTGTTTGTTGAGTGTAAAATGTGGAGAGTAGCTCTGGAAAAACCACAGTAATCATTTAATCCAGCCTCCTCCTAATGGTGGCAGTCATCCATGAAATAAACCCTTATAGGTACTTTACACTCACACCAACCTCCATTCAAAAATTAGACTATTTAGTCCAAGGAACTCTTAACAATTTCTCACTGTTCCAATTAGATAGCTACCAAAAACTACTTTATCACTGCCTACATTTTTGGCAAAAAGACGTACACTGGGTTTGAAAAACCTGCTAATATGAGAATATTTGGAGTATTAGAGGTTGGTATTGTTAGAAATCTTTTAATACCAGTGTGAAAATGAAAACTGATACCAAAATAGTACTTTTTTTCCAGTGGTTTTCAATGGTTTTGCACGAAACTAAAAAAAAAGAAAATTAATTTACCCAATGTCTTAATGTTGTCTTAACAAGCAGCTGTATAAAAAGTTTGTATAAACAAAATACACAGTAACACTGGAAAAGTTACCTTATTCATTAAGTTTCCTTATTTCCTGATCAAAGAACAAGTTAAAAAAAGAATCTGACAAAACAAACAAAGCTCACTTCTGATACGTGACTGTTTTGGTGGCTTAATGCTGCAGAAACATTTTGGTCAGTATTTAAAAAGTATGTTCAGAGAATACACAATAATTGTGCATACAGTACGTCACAATAGTCCAGTTTCCATCCAAATTTAACACACCTTTCAGATAAATTGGGTGCCATTAAACCGTTGCAGAAGAAGAAGGCGCAACAAGATGATGTAAATTAAAGAACGCCAGTCAAACCTCAAATGAACAAAAGATGGGCAAAACGTGATGGAAATTGGCATTTATTTTTGTTTCATGTATTAGTCTGAGGAGTAGTTCTGATGTTTTCATCTCTTCGTTTATCGATACACCAACTTTTCCACCTCAACCAAGGGTAAAACACTTATTATATGCCTGTGAATATTCTCATTCATCCAGGTCATAATTATCTCAAGGAAATTGAATCGAATGCAACTGGATTTTTGGTTTTGTCTGTGAAGACGTTTCACCTCTCATCCAAGAGGCTTCATCAGTTTGACCAGTCTAGCCTGGTCAAACGAGCACAAACTGATGAAGCCTCTTGGATGAGAGGTGAAACTTCTTCACAGACAAAACCAAAAATCCAGTTGCGTTCGATTCAATTTCCTTGAGACACTTATTATATATTTTGACTTTTTTATTTCTTTAATTTCCTGTGTTTCCACTCAGGTTTTTTTATGCGCAAATCTAAAATGCGCTTAAAACAGGTGGGTGGAAACACACTTAGGGCGTTTTCATATTAGATACGATTGCTTCGTACCATGCCTGAGTACGATTGCCCCCCCCCTCCACTCCCCGCTGGTCAGCTTTCACATTAGTAATGTTGTTCTGTACCCGAGTACACTTGCGTCATCAACTATTTGTTTATGTTGTCACTCCAGTGTAGAAAAGTGCGCGAATCGCAAGATCCCAAGCCCATACAGTGGAGTCGACCTTCACACTGTGATCACTACTATTGATATTTTGGAGACAGTGTGAATGAGAAATGCCTTTCTAAATAGCAGTCCACTTCCGTGTTTTACAGTACAGGTAAGTAGTTTTCACACCTGATGCGAACCGTACCCGAGTACACATGAACCGCACTCGAAACCACCTTTTCAAGTTGTACAGTACACACTGTTCACACTAATCAAATGAACTGGACTTTGGGGTCAAGTGTACTCAGATCCGGGCCCGGGTCCCTGCTGTGAAAGCCTCTTTAACGTCTGTAATACACAATGTACTGCAGGCAACACAAAGTCAATACAACCAGTTACATTTGTGCACTTACAGGACACAGGAAGCGATGCGTTTTCAGCACACAGACGAAGAAGAACTGGGTCTATAGCTGCTTGCAAATGCACTCCAGTTAGTTCCTACACTGGCATAAGTATGCTGTTACAGTACTTTTTTATATCTTGGAATAAAACCACTGCAGAGTGACATATTACAACATATCTTTTCCTTTTTGAAAAATCATCTCATCCACCACTTATTTTTGTAGCGTCATAGTTGGCCCACTTCTTTTCCTGTCTTTGGTCCAGTCAGTAAGTCGGTCAGTTATCCCGTTCATCTGTGTGTGTTCCTGTCTCTCTCCACGTCTGTTGATGTGATTTATGGCCGAACTCAAACCTCACACCGCACTGCACCGCGCACTCATCAACGTTTTCACCCCTCTGCTGTCTTAAAAAACGCACTGAAACATCCCAGCGATGCATTAACAACACAGACCTCACCACTGTGTGACCCGCGGTCAGCACACACACTTACACACAGTCTGTTACAGAGGAATGTGATGGGTTTCTGTGGGATGTTTGGTTCAGGCTGTTTTGGAGATGCTCTTTAGGGCGGCGTTGCCATGGGGACAGAGACAGTTTCACAAAAATGCCTCCAAAAATGGGTTTTAAAGGAGTTGGCTTGTCCTTGAGTGACTTTTTTCTTCTTCTTAATGTGAATGCGCTTCTGTTTGCCTTCCAACTTTTCCTCTTTTATCTCAACCGATTCGTGTCTTTGTCTCCAGATCGAGGATGGAGGGAAGGCCGCCCTGTGCAAGAAGCTGAAGGTTGGCGACGAGCTCATTAACATAAATGGATCCGCCCTCTACGGCAGCAGACAGGAAGCCCTCATCCTCATCAAGGGATCGTACAGGATACTGAAGCTCGCAGTCAGGAGGTAAACACTCGACTTGACAACAATGTGAAATGGATGCACGCAGGACACAAGCACACATCATCGTTGACACGCACATGAGATATCTGTATGCACATTTATTTTTCACATAAATACTTTCATGACTTCAAAGTGAATATTTGAGAGTTTGTCTTCCAAGAACGGATGTGTGTTTGTCGCCTGTCGTTTTGTTCTTCGTCTTCTTCTTACCGACAATTACGCTGTCTTGGCGTTGACTCACCGAAGTGGGAAGGAAGGTGAGGGAGGCGACGAGAAGGAGGTGCTTTTCCTGGTCTGTTAGGAATCTGCTAGCCTCACATGCAAACACACATCAAGGCGGTGTTTCACAGATGGAGAATGTTTCACAGGAAGTGACCTTTGACCTTCAGGGTGTCAGAAGGAAAGCTGATAAACTCTGATGAGCAGGGGGGAGTGGATGTCTGTGTGTGTTAAGTAATCATTTGGAAAAGCATTTGAATCTCAAAGGAAACAAGTCAACAACAAGATAAATTATAGATTTCAGTTTTCCTGTGCAGAAGTCCTGTGACAATTAATGGGAAATTCCAGTATTTTTCAACCCGGGTCTTATTCTCATAATTGTGCGGTCATGCTAACTGTGCACTCCATTGTAGAGAATTAGGAAACACAAAATCCAGCAAGGAATCTTAGTTGAACCAAAAGTTCACCCAGAAATTAGCTTGCTGGATTAGCGATTGTAGCTAACGGCGCTGGGATCTTACTTACGTACTACGTGTTACTTACCAGCTGACTAAAAGTGTGTAAAAGTTAGAAAATCTTCGACTTGGAAATGTCTCTAAAAATGTTTGTAATGCAGTATCATAACTTTTGGAGAAGTCATGAAATTTTGATCATGACTTTTGGAAACTTGAAAATAAGATTAATTTAGAAAATTCGTCTTGATTGCAGGGTGCAAATACAAACTTATCATCATTGTTCTGAGCACTGGCAGTACAGTCAGATATTAAGTCAGATATGAAGATGAAAACGTTTTGGAATTGTAAAATCTGTGTGGATTTAAAGCTGCATTAACTTTTTTTTGGCAGCTTTGACGTGTATCACCTTACAAAGTTTATAAAGTTATAGCGAACTTGTTAGCAAACAGTTGCCTATTTAGGCATCCAGTAGTCATGGAGCACAATCAGCATTCATTTGGAGTCATTTTTATGGCCACCTTATGACTGGAAATCCAGTATTCACGCTCTTTTAGCTCTGTTTTGGTCTCCACCAACTCCCGAGGGAAAAATCAGGCTCTTTAGCTGTTAAATGCTCCACTATGTTCACCAGCTTGTCTCTAACTTTGTCTATTGTTTAGAGCTTTGTATTTTGCTAAAATCACCAAAAATATCAATACCCGAATGGTGAACCAAAGCAGTAAAGTTGTGAAAACCAAAACAGCTGAAAGATGCGAAAAACCGTGCAGTCAGGTGATAATTTGTGGATTTGTCACTCTGAGCGAGCCCCTTTCACATCATTTGATCCACTGTTAATATAAAAATATGAATATGAGCAGCTTTAATGTTTATTTACAGCACCCAGATGCATGTTGGGTGAAACAAGGAGGAGGAATTGTTACTTGTTTCTGTTTCCCACCCTGCTCCTCCCAGCCAGGCGTTGGTATTTTGGCTCAGGAAGCAGAACTAATAGCAGGAATATTTCCATCCACTCTGTGAACTAAAGTCAAGTTGGCGTCTTAACGGGGGCTTAGAGGGTGCTGGGTGAAGCTGCCCTGCAGATCTGAGGTCAGATGTAACAGCATATCAGCTCAAATTTAAATTACATGCTGATCTCTAGGAAACCATTTCAGTTTCACACTTTCTTATCACCCATATGTTATTTTCCCCTCTCCCTTTAGAGACCTAAATAAATCAGTTTTTCTTGCTGAATTTTCTTTTATTTCACCTTATTGGCTCCTTCATCAGATTATTATATATATTCACACATGTACAGTACATCAGTTACCAAAATTACCCATGGTTCCAGCAAACTTTTTCAAACTTCTTAAACCTGAGCTTTAGATATTTTTTATATAAAGGTTTCTTAACTACAAGTTGGTCACACTTGAATTGCATTTTGATTTACAGAAGTCTTTCAGTATTTTTAATTTAATTTATTTAATTCTAGGCTCATTTTTACCTTGTGTTGTTGCCACTTAGTGGATGTAGGTGGAAATGCAGCACATGTTCAAAAAGTTAACAGTAAGTTTTAAATGTTTTACTTTGCAGAGACTTTTACTTTTACTTTTGTTTTTTCAACTTTTCTGCCCCCCTGACGCCGACACTTTCCCTAATTCTCAACTGGACTCTGAAACGCTCAAAACCAGAAAGATTTTACTGGTGTTTCGAAGTATTACTTTGTCTTCTTGGACAGCTGTTTGGCAGCAGCGCGTCTTGTTCTGGCTTTGAAACCAGATCAGCCGTCCAGCAGTCAGGACGTTTCTGGGTTTTCTGCTCCTGTTTCTGCAGCGGGCCGACCCCTGTCTAATGCTGTTAGACACGCACATACAAACCAGCGTTTACACACACGCATACAGTTTAAATGCACATTCACACACATAGACAGACAGACAGACAGACAGACAGAACGACAAATGGAAAGGCATGCATGGCTTTAGGAATGCTGCTACAGTAGTTATGAGCATGCCACCCGGTTAAATCCACCTTGTGTGTGTCAGTGTCTGGTATGTACTGCATGTCTGATTCTTAGGGGCTTTCCCAGTGCAGTGTGTGTGTGTGTGTGTGTGTGTGTGTGTGTGTGTGTGTGTGTGTGTGTGTCTAAAGACATGTGTGCATCACTGTCTATATGTGCTCCACATGTAACAGTAACAGTTGCTCCTCTCTGGTTATTTTATTAATTCGAACATTTTCAAAAAAATAGCACATTATAAAACTTTCTTTCTGCACACAAAATGAATATATATATATACATATATATACACACACACACACACACACACACATATATATATATATATAGATAGATATAGATATATATGTATATATACACAGTATCATTTTTCAGGAATACTAAAATAAAATTTTAAGGCTGCAGCAAACTGTTTTTCCTTATCGATTAATGTACAGATTATTTTGTCCGATTAATTGGCTGTTTGGGCTATGAAATGTCAGAAATTAGTGTAAAATGTCCATTAAATTTCTCCAAACCCAAGATGACTTATTCAAATTGCTTGTTTTGATTAACCAGCAGTCTTAAACAAAATAATATTCAATTTACTATCACAGAAGACCAAGAAACCTAGCAAATATTTACATTTGAGAAGCATCTATATTTTAATTTTTGGTGTTTTTGCTTAAAAGAATGATTGAAAAGATTATTTGATCATTAAAATTGTTCAAATAGAGTTGGAATTAAACATTTTTATCCTGGTAACAGCACTTTTTGTTAGTTTTCCTGAAGGCGCTTTTAAAGATTTATGAGAAATCATGCGATCCTGCAACTAAAAATGTGAAAAACACCAGATTTGGGCTCAAAACACCTGAAAGAAAAAGGCCTTGTAAAGATGACATTCAACATTAAAATTACCTTTAATCTTTGCAGGTTTGTGTGAATGAATCTGTGTTTTCATGTGCCTGTATAGAGCTGTTATTAGCGCTCTAATCAACCAAATTAAACTCACTTTGATTGACAAGTTACTGACACTAATAGCCAATCTCGGCTTCAGTATTTGGGCGGCGCCCTGCTGCACTTTGACCTCGACTCTCTGCCAATCACGTCACAGCCATCACCAGCCGGGTTTTAGTCATTACTGTAGGAACAAGGAACCCTCTGGAAGGTACTGCATGAGTCTGCTGCCAGACAAACACACACACACACACACGTTAGTTGCTCGGGGATGATGAAATGCTCACGTTTGCCCACTTGGCTCTTCTTGTATAGTTTTAACAGTGGAAAAGGGCCCTTAGTCAAAAGCCAAAACTCGTTACCACCTCTTTTAATAACACGAGGGGGCTGTTGGTGCGGAGATGGCAAGTGAATGGATGGACGTTTCTTTTTCGCACTCAGTTGGTCATTATTAGGAAAAACCTGGTGTGTGCGTGTGTGTGTGTGTGTGTGTGTGTGTGTGTGTGAAGCGTCAGCAGTTAGTGTCAAACACACGAGGGCTCAAAACATTACAATACTGTTGAGTGAACTCTTTGTAACCCCATAATGGAGAAGAGAAGATGCTCCTCTTGGGTTAAGAGAGTTGTTTTTTTCTATTTGAGACACTTCTGCCAACTTTATCCTCATGAAACCAAAGTCAAAAACCCACTAGATGAAAAAAACAAGGACACACTGTTTTCCATGCACAAAGTAACAGCAGGAGCACATTTAGACATGATTTGCACCATTTACAGGAAAAGAAAGTCATAGTCTTGATTAGAGGTGCAACGATTAGTCGATTAATCGATTAGTTGTCAACTGTTAAATTAATCGGCAACTATTTTGATCATCGATTAATCATTTTGAGTCATTTTTTAAAGAAAAGGTGTCCAAATTCTCTGATTTCAGCTTCTCAAATGTGAATATTTTCTGGTTTCTTTAGTCCTCTGTGGCAGTAAACTGAATACAAAACAAGACATTTGAGGACGTCACCTTGCTCTTTGGGAAACAGTGGTCAACATTTTTCACCATTTTCTGACATTTTACACAAGTAATCGATGAATCGAGAAAATGATCAACAGATTAATCGATAATGAAAATAATCATTAGTTGCAGCCCTGAAGTCATGGTCTCAATGAGCGGTCAGGTGCAGTTTATGTGTGTGTGTGTGGATGTATTTGATTATTTTTATTTTACATTTTACATGAAAAGTATTAGTTAACTTTTTGGCCACTTATAGGAAATGGAACAAACTGTAAACACAACAGTGACATACAGTAATATGGCTTTATGACGCTGGAGATGGAGCTACTTTAGGAAACAGTCGCTTATTTACTCATCCAACAGACAGTTGTGTTTCTGGCCACCTGATGTATATACGTAAATTGAATATTCACTCTTGTTTTAGCTCTATTTTTGTGTCCAACAACTCCTGATAGAAATATCTGACTCTCTTATTTACACGTCCACCAGACACACGGAGCAAAATTAACATTAATTTGGAGACGTTTTTATGGCCACCCAACGACTGGAAGTCCAATATTCACTCTCTTTTAGCTCCGTTTTGGTCTCCACCAACTCCTGAGGGAAATATCCGGCTGCTAAATGCTCCACTGTGTTCACCAGCTAGTTGCTAACTTTGTCTGTCTGCTGTTTTGTGCTGGACAGGTAGTGTCCAAAAGGGTTTTTAGAGCTTTTTCACTGACAATACCTGCCTGCTGCTGGAAACGACGCCAACGAGAGCATTGAGACTGAACCAAAACAGCGAAGTTGCGACCGTAAAACCAAAACAGTGATTTTAGGAAGATACACTTTTTACTTGACAACTTTTTCTTTGCTTGACTTCAGTTTAACGCCACCAAAAGAGAAAAACTGCAGTTCTTTGGCTCCGTCCTCAGCCAATTATAATAAATGTTCGTATAACTAAAACTACGGTTTCTATGCACTGCTCCTCCGCTCCTCTGTCTTCACCACCTGGTCTTCCAATATGGCTGCCTGCCAAACAGTTTTCAACATTTCTGCCAAGCTGTCGGGACTCCAACATGTATGTTTTTTTTATATGCATGCACACATGTGTACATGTATTTCAGTGAGTGTGAGAAATTTGCGTTTGTGCCTTTTCTGTTATTCTAAGCTCAATTAAAACTCACTTAACCTCAATTGAGATGGAGAGTAGCTGTGTGGGTTCCTTATACCCAATACACTTGTCTTGGAAACATCAGGAAATTACACACTGGGCTTCCCCTGTACAGTATTTTACTGTTGGAGCATTTGTGAACAAATGGGCTTTTTTACTGAGGGAGCAGGCAAGGAAAATGTACATAGTGGATTTAATTATATGATGTAAGTTGGCGAGGAGAGATGATGATTTGTTCAAGTTTAGCAAAAGGCTGGAAAATGGTGCTTTTGTGCAACTTTTCTACTGAAGTTTGGTTGGGAAGCTTTGAAATGGAGGCTTGTATTGGCTTCATAAACGGGTGTATTGTATCGTTGACAGGTTTCCATTACATTAATAAGGAGTTGTGTAACTTTGGAAATGAAAAACATTTGATTCTCATGTTTTTTCACTCCTAAATTCGTCACTGGAATATATTTTCTAAGTCCTGTCCAAACATTTTGATGCTTTTTGCTCTGAAGTTTATCAGCGGTTGTTTGAGTTCTCCCTCCATCCTTCACACCATTGTTCACTCTTTAAATAAAATATATTCAATTCAGACTTGCTGCATTGTCCTGTAGCCTACTGCTGAAAGAAGAGCCGGCCTGCAGGCTAAATTTGGCAAACCACAGGAATTTACTGGCCTGCCCAGCAGTTCAGTGGAGGGATAAGACAGCAGTGTGTTTGTGCCCATTTTAGTTTTATTTCAGGAGTGATGCTTTATAGACATTTTAACAAGCCAACTGATGGTAAAAAAGGACCCACACTGCTGTTAACTAGTGTTTTATTTTTCTCCTAATTAAGACATCCATTATCTTAAAGAATGCAGTGTGCTCAAACACAAGACAACAGCAAAATATATAAAGATAATTTAAAAAGTACAGATATTAACTGATGTTTGGATTTGTGGGCAGTTGAAGGACTTAATTACCCAGAAACAACCCCAAAAATGATAAGAAGCATATTTTGTAATAAATTGAACACTTGCATACTTGCATACTGCATGATTATGGACACTTTCATACAGATTTTATTCTACATATATGATTTAGGGCTGCAACTACATATGAGTTCCAATATCAAATAATGTGTCAAGTATTTTCTCAGTTAATCGATTGTTTAGTTAATAAAAATGCCCGTCACACTTTCAGTGAGTCCAAGGTGAAGTCTCCAAATAACTTGTTTTGTTCAAACAACAGTCCGAAACCGTCCGAAGCAGCAAATCCTCACATTTCAACGGCTCAGACCTGCCAATTTTTTGTCATTTTTGCTTGATGCGAAAAAAAATCACGAAATGATTATTCAATCATGAATATACTTGCTGTTAATTCATTTTGATTGACTAATTGATTAATCAACTAATTGTTTCACCAGTAATATGGTTACAAAATAATCTTACCACAATCTTACCTCATTAGCTCTCTTATCATGGATTAAAGTTATAATCTCAAAGATTTTCATTCTGTTCTCTTTGGCGGCACCTATGGCGATTAGCTGTAATTGCAGGTGTGTTTTTGGACCTCATGGAAACAGTCCCATTCGTTGTTTTTAAACCTAATAACTAACAAACAGGCAATCTGCAATTCCTGTCCCAGAGATACGAGTCCAAGAGAAAGAGAGCCACATCTGTATCTCCCCTCAGTCCCTTTTCTTCTTTCAATGCCCTCCACCTTGGCAGGGCGACGCCGACGCTGACTCTGGTTTTTCGCTTTTTTGACTGTTAACCTTCATCTGAACGGCGAACTTGTTTCTTTTTCTTTGGATTTGCACTTGTTTTAGAAGTTTCATCGTCTGTAGTCATCAACCTTTTCTTTGTTTGTTGGCCCGTAGTAACAGAGACCGGAAAAATCAGTTGTGAAAAATGGAAATTTGACAAACTCCATCTGCTGAGGAAAATCATGTGATACGATCTAAAGCTCCAGAATTACTGGTTACTAAGTGAACATGGTGGGGACATTGTTCTGTTTCCACGGTAAAGAATGAACCATAAATCTCAACCACAAATATGACTTTCTAAGGAAGGTTAGAACAACATATGCACATGGAGTACTAAACTAAACTTCCTTATACAGTTAATCATCATGCATAAACTACACAACATATGTTTACATATTCATACTTTTGTGTGCAGAGTGCACAAATTTACAATAGAGCTGTAAACATTTATGACTTGGTATTTTGCACAGAAGCCACATAACGGCACATCACATCTTTACTGTATTTGCTGATTTCTACTTCTTAGATAATGAATGAGGAACTGCAGCACACACTGTTTTTGCTGAAACCTTAACAGACGTGTGACCTTTCAGCCCTCCACCCTCTTTTTCAAAGTTTTGTCACCGCCAGTTAAACAGCAGGAGTATTGGTATCTCTTTACATCTCTTTGGGGTGTTTTTAAGTGATGATTTTTCCAATATATTTCTGGAAGGGAAAGAATGTTGGGGATGTTTTGTTAGCTTGACCTGGAAATGTTTCTTCTATAGTACTTCCTGTTTTCACCGACCTTTTGTTAGATCCAACTCTACTGTGTGTGTGTGTTAGTTTGTCTCAGTGGACAGCCATGGACGAGGCAGGAGGACATTCTTCAACTTTCACATCATTTCCTGCCTCCCCCCCCTTCTACTTCCTGTCTACCTTGGACTTAATGCATTGGCGAAATTCGTGTTTATGTTTGTGTGAAAAGAAGCGGCTTTAATGGGAAGTGGACAAAGACCAAACAGTTTATTTACAGCTGCTGATGGAAGAGGAAACGGCTCTTCAGACGCAGGTGTGCGTCTATGTGGTCGCGTGCATTTTGTGTGGAGAGGCCATTTCTAAATTTAAATAATAAACATGGCCTGCTCGTGTTTATCGACTCAGCTTGTGTGTGGTACTTTATACTGAAGGACGCCAAAGTTACAGGAGAGATAAAAGGAACATTTATTCTTAAAGGAATAGTTCGACATTTTGGAAAATATTCGCTGTTTTCTGGGGGGGGGGGTCCATCACACAACCCTACCGTAAAATGGTGAATTATTGTCTTTACACTTTGCTTTTTGTACAATTTAAACAAACGAGATATACGACGTGTTAATTTAGGATCTTTAGACATGCTCTTAGGTGGATTTTGTTACCTTTAGACAGAGCCAGGCTAGCTGTTTCCCCCTGTTTCCAGTCTTTATGCTAAGCTAGGCTAATTGGCTCCAGCTCCATGTATACCAGGTATGAGAGTGTTATCAGTCTTCTCATCTAAGTCAATACGTGTGTTTTCCGAAATGTTGAACTACTTCTTT
>NTHP01000150.1:855285-895274 GCA_003416845.1 Oplegnathus fasciatus
AAGGTCTGTCCCAAAGTGACGACTGACCAAAATGTCCCCACTTTCCAAAAAAAATGTCCTCACACCCAGGGTCTAAAACTCAAATTGGTCCTCACAAAGATAGATGGGAACACACAGTGCAGGACCCATAAAGCAAACAAATAAGGCCTGATTGCAGGCGAAGACAAAGGGGGGACAGAGGGGAGGAGGTGAGGTTGTTTAGGCTTTCTAGCATAGTTAACCCTTCACCCTTTTGAAGGGAAGACAGGGAATGTAAGGAATCTGCTCACACGCATGTATATAACTCACACACACACACACTTGCACACACACACATCTCCGTGGAGTCTGCAGCAGATATAAGTCTCCAGGAAATCCTTTGAAGCCCGCTGAGGGCCTCATGTTATTAACTGTCTGCTGTTGTGTGGTTGGTTAAACTTCAACACCATTAATGTGGGACACTCACACCTCTTGATGTTTGCTCTACAAGGTTCAAGTCTGGTCAAAATAACGAGGCAGCGGTGGCACTGATACTGATATGTCTCACTTTCAGCCATCAGCGACTGTCTGAAAGGAAAAATGTCACATGCAGATTTTATCAGCTGTAGCTAATGACTAAACTAAACACTTGGCTGTTGTCTGTTAAACGTGTATTTACATTAACGTGCCCACGCAGCTACAGTTCAGTCTTCAGTACTGTCGGTAATTTAACTCGTACATTGTCAGACATTATTCACCAGTAGTTTGTTTTTATCATTATAAGTGGAAACGTATGTGAGTGGCAAGATTACAAGATAAAAGCAAAACTGCTTTGACCAGTAGAAATCAATTCTGGTGACTTACAGTAATCAGATTTATTTTATGCATGGAAAAGTACTGACTAAACTCCTTTACAGGTTTGCAGGACAGCACTAGAAACAATTATTGAAATACACAATAAATCAGTTGACAGAAAATGAATTGATTAACTGTTTCAGTATTTTATCAGGCCAAACCCCCCCCCCTTTTTTAGCTGCAGCTTCTTAAATGTGACTAATTGTTGTTTTTCTCTGTTTTATATCATTGTAAATTCAGCATCTTTGTGTTTTTAGCAGTTTGTTGAGAGCTTGTGATGGGAATTTTTCACAATTTTTCTGAAATTTTATAGACTAAATGATTAGTTTATTCATTAAAAACAATTTAAATTGACTAATAATGTAAATTACACTTGTAGTTGTAGCTCATACTTCTTATTACTCACTTTATGTAGTTTTTAATGTACAGACTTCACAGTTCCAACCTCAGTCTTAAACTGTGACAAGTCCAGCAGTCCTCTGTGGTGTCCTCTCAGCCTCAAGGGGCGTTCAGTCGTGTCTCAGTTGGGAAATGGGCAGAAATAAACAAGTGAAAACACTAATTTCTTCACTCTCTGTCACCACCGTGGCTTTATTTTGAAAACTTGTTCTTGATGAGCTGATTACTGCTTCAGATCGAACATTATTTACAACAAATTTTGTTCTTTTTCCTCATTTGCATCCTGAATTCTTTTCAAAAATTTTATTTAATCTTTAAAATTTGTAATTTGCATATGTTTTAAAGGATTTTTGTAGCATCTCTGGCTTTTATTAGGTAGCATACAGTAGCTGACAGGAAAGAGGAGGGATGACATGTAGCATAGGATCCCAGGTTGGACTCCTAAAATCCTAGACCACCAGGGATGACCTGTTTTTATTTTCATTTGTTCATTTATTTTTTCAATTCAATGTATTTGTCAGCTACTGGATTATTTATTTATCATGAACCATGCACAAAAAACATTTATACATATTGTACGCACAAAAAACTTGGACTTCAAGATGTTATCTAATTGCTTTCGTCTGAGTATGTACAATTTTTTTCCTCCGCTTTCTGTGCCTGATTTACGTCCTGCAAAATTCCCAGAAAGATGGTTCTCCCATCCTTTATTCTTTGAGAGCGACAGTACAATGTACAAAGTTTACTTATCAGTAGTGTGGGGTGTGATGGTCAAAGCCGTAGTTCTTTGATAATATTCTTGTAACAGAAGTTCATGCTAAAAGAAATGCAGTGATAAAAGTCCAATATGTTCTGCCTCTCTCCTGGTCCTCCATCACCTCTACTCATTGTTTCTGTCTATAATCACTCCTCCTGTATTCTCCTGCAGACCTCCCATCATCTCTTACATTCCCCTTCTTTCACCACATTTTGTTTTTCTCGTCTCTCTGCCAAACAGAAAAAAGCCCCCTTGTCTGTCCAACAGTCTCTGCTTTCTTTGCTCTTTTCGATCTCTTTTTCATGCTCTGCAAACACACGTGCGCGCTAACACACACACACACACAAACACACACACATAAGGAGGAAGTACCTCTGCATTTTTTCCCCCCGTCAAACAATAACAGTGTGGAACTCTGGGTATTATTTTAGCAGCCGTCCACCACTTTATCTGCTCTCCACAATACTTCCTCTCTCACTGACTCACACATCCTGCCTGAGAGGGGGGCGAGAGAGGCAGGGAAAGAATGAGATGGAGAGAGAGAGAGAGAGAGGGAGAGGGGTGGGAGAGAGAGAAATGCAAGAGGGAGAAATAGCCATGTTTTGTCTTCCAGCGAGAGGAGCGAGGGAGGAGGAAGAGAGGAAAAGGAGGGAGAGGGGATGTGAGGATCGTCGGTTGGTATTTCCCTCTTGGTCTAGAACCTGCCAGCTACTTTACTCCCTCAGATGGACATCAGCTCCTGGACACTTTCTGCCAAGTCTCAGATGTTACGGACGCAACCTGGTTCTCTCGCCAGACCTCAACCGGCTTGAGGACGAAAGAAAAGAGTTGTGACATTTTTACGAGGCGGCGGTTCTTCTCTGGAAAACTTGCAAGGAGGATTTAGAGAAATCCGTCCGTTTAAAGGCTTCCTAAGTAGACGCTCAACTCTTTGGACTTGAACTCTGGGTATCAGGGATGCTGGGACCTGGACTGGGATCAGTTTGACAGTGGATGCTTCAGCCTGCGGAGTCTGGTAGGTTTGAAACTCTTTGCCACATCAGTTTAGGATTAATCGCTCATCTTATCTTCTCTCTGATTACTTTGAAGATTCAACTTGTGGAACTTTATTTTCTTTTAAATGAGGGAAAATCGTTGGTCATTTGGCTCCTCAAGTCAACTGAAGCCTCACTTTTATCTGCCCAGGGAGGGGTTGTCGAGCACATGATGCGTTTTTTCACAAACACCCAGATGCACAAACTTTTTGTCGTCTTCTTTACAATCTTTCAGTCATCCCTGCTTTGTTCTGAGTCCTTCCTCTCTTCTCGAAGTCAACGTATTGCAGCAGCTTCTGTCCTTATCTGTGAGACTGTGTAGAGTCCAGATCTATTTGTCTGGCTCCCTGTCTGGCATTTGCTGTACTGTATTGAGACTGTGTGTGTGACTCAGATTATGCGTGTTGACCTTTGCGGTATCAGTCAGCTGTTGCAGTTTCTGACCATTAAGTGGGACATTCCAGCAGATCCTTTCATAGAGGCTCATTCAGAGCTGCAGGACAGAGAATTCATAATTTCTCGGTCTTTGACTGCAGCTCTTCTTCTTTTTGTTTCTGTTTTTGTCTCTTCTGTTCTCCTCTCTTATTTCAACTCAACAATTTCTCAGTTTAAGAAGAAGAGGAAGAAAACCTGTGCAACACCCTGAGAATGTATTTATAAATAGAAGCTTCCCATGTCTTTCAAACCTGATTAGATTTCCTGGTTGGTTGCGGTCGCAGAGACACCACTACGGCGGTTGATTTACCCATTATCTCGATTTCCACGTCAAGGATACGCTGCTGCGTCTCGCACTCCAGTGACTTCTTCAAAAACAAGAGGATTCATGTGATTCCTATTTGTTGTTCCTGGCTGGGACAGGTAGCCAACTGGGTTACAGAGTCAGAAACAGGAAAGGGGGAATTCTTTGGTTTATGTTATTATCAGCTTGCGCTGTTGCCAGTGGCCTTGGTAGGTGCGACCTCAAAAGGACAGTAATAGCCTGTACCTTGGTATGTTTCCTGTGTCCTATGAAAGGGCCACAGACTTTATGGAGCCTCCATAGCTGTCACTGAGTGCAGCCCTGACAAAGACTTCGGAAGCCTTTTTAACACTTTACTCCCCAAGAAAGTTTTGTAATTCCTCCCATTTTTTTCTTTGACTGAGCTGCAAGGTTGCTGCACATTTTCCGACTCAAATCTTCGAGATAACTCAAATAAGTGTGGGTTATACTGTAACTTCACCTACCAGATACAGAACTTCATCCTTTTTGGGATGGATGATTGTCTCCACTTGACGCTTGACGGATGAGGAACAGTCTCTGCTACATCTTGGCCGCTCTGTCTTCTTAGACAACATCCTTGATGTTGAGCAGCTCACCCACAAACCCACACAATACACTCTGGATCTCTAAGACTTACAAACACCTAAAACAACTCAGTAAGCATGTTTTTGGCCATTTGTAGGTCAAAAGGCATCTAGATGAAAACCAAACAAACTTTGGTTGAAATGTCACCTTACATCCTTTTTTATTACTTATTTGTGTATATGCGTATATGTTATATGTATGTACATTACAGTATATCTAATTTGTATGTAAGTAAATGATAAAAAAATTAGATCTTTGGGTTTTGGACGGACAAAACAAGCAATATAAACATCTTTGAACCTCAGAGAACTTCTGATTGGCTTTTTTCATTATTTCTGAGATTTTTTCTTCTTTCTTTTTTCTTAAGATGAAACTAAAGTGTTGAATGAATGAATGAACATAAGATTATACAATAATGAAAATAATAAGTAGTTGAAGCTCTAGATTTGTCTGACGCTTTGTCAGTTTTTACACCCTGTTCCTAAAGAAACAATAGTTCATTTAAATTGGATTTTTTTATAGTTGGAACTTAAGCTTGAATTTGTGTCAACAGCATTTCAGTGACTACATATTTCAACATGTAGTTGTAGTCAATGAAGCCTTGTTGAAACAAAAGGTTTATGTTTTTTAGACATGAAATAAAATTCAACCCAGCTTTGACTTGGACATTCTTTGACCTGCAAATCACCAAATCATGCTCACTGGGATTAATAAATGCATTATAATAAGGTAATTAAAGAAACATCTACTCATTCTTCTGGTAAAACAAGTGTTGCCTCCCAATATCACAGCTTTGGCTCCATGTAAAAGATGAAGTTCTTCTTACTGTAAATCCCCAAATTTGTGGGATACATGATTGATGCCCCCCCAAGCACTGCTCTGAGCATTTTGGAAAAACAGCGATTGGTTATGTGGTTTGAAAGAACTTTTCCCCTCTCCCCTGCATGGCAGTAGCTTTCTGTATTACATTCTTAAGTTGCAAAGCTGCACATTTGTCATCATTTTTTGAGGGTTTTTTTGTCCTTATCGTACATTCAGTCTCCATCTAACTTTGGCGTCACATCGTTTGTTTTGATTTTCACGGTCATCAATCTCTGAGAGCTTAACTTGGAGAGAAGAGGAGGTGGTGGGGGGGGGTCTGCTAATGTTTGTGGTAGGTTCAATAATGGTATTTTGTCTGGTTGAGTTTGGATAGTTCCCACACATATTCATGCACACACACATACGGGCATAGACTCACATACAGAAACACACACAGGCTCTACATAAACTTTCTCAGGGGATAATTTAAGGACATTGTCAGCAGAGTCGAACAATCAATGGGCTCAGATAGAAATTCCTCTTAAGGAGCCAGAACCAGGAAACACGAGTGTTTATTTTGGAAACGGTTCTCCTGCTCCTGCTTTATCATAAACAATAATACTCAGAAATGGTCCTTTCCTTTCCCTCGCGGTGCCAGGATCCGCATTCCTCTCCCAAAATTGTACCTCCAAATGATTCTCCAAAATACCCAGAATAGTCTCATTTTACATTTTTGTACTTTCAGTTTGAGAATCTCAGCCAAAGACACATTGAGGGGACTCGGGCTGTTGGTGGGAATCAAACCTTTTCATTGAGCTGTTATCTCGGTTGTTTTCAGAGCTGTTTTCAAGTCCAAGTCAACAGAGACAAGTCAAGTCTGAAGTCAAATGAGACAGTTCCAGTCAAGAACAAGTCTCAAGTTTAAGTTTATTGAGTCAAGTTTAACTCAGGTTAGAGTCTCGTAAAGTGTCATGTCAGTCAAGACAAGTCTAAGTGAAGTCTCAAGTCGATCAAGACAAGTCCAAGTCAGATTTAAGACTAGTCAAGTGTCAAATAAAAGGAGACAAGTCCAAGTCAATTGACCAAGTTTAAGTCAGGTACGTGTCTGGTTAGGTTTCAAGTCAATGGAGACATGTCTAGGTCAAGTCTTAAGTCAGGTGAAACAAGTCTAATAAAGTCTCAAGTCAATATCATGTTTGAGTTTTTATATACCTCAATTGAGACAAGTCCAAGTCAGTTAAGACAAGTTGATGTCAAGTGTGAGTCTAGCCAAATCCAAGTCACGTCTCAAGTCAGTCAAGACAAGTTCAAGTCTGGTACGAGTCTTGTTAGATTTCAAGTCAATCGAGACATGTCCAGGTCAAGTCTTAAGTCAGGTGAAACAAGTCCAATAAAGTCATCGAGACATGTCCAAATCAATGTCTAAGACAAGTCTCAATTCAGTCAAAGTCAAGTTTGAGTAATGTCAAGTCAGCAGCTTTAGTTGTTTTCATGCTCTGTATGTTATTCCCAACTGTGTATTAATCGGAAAGATATCCACATAATGGTTCATTCAGACTCTGAGAATATGGCTCATTTATACCGGACTGTGCTTTCTCTCGTTCTATCCTTGTTTCTTTTTTAGACACTGTTTCTGTTTCTCTTTCTGTCTCACACTTGTGCACACACACACACTGTCTGCAGGGGGTGAAATTGAATCTGGCTAGCGTATGGGATTGGAAGTCTGTATAAGGGAATTAGTGAATATCATGGGATACACTGGAATGTCGGGCTTCAGATCAGACTGGAGAACTTACTGTACATGTTAGATGAGTTTTTAATGGCAGCCGAATGGAAGGCCAAACAACTTTTTAGGAAGCTGTTTCCACAGAATTTGGGTTGGCAAGGTATCACTGCTGAAGTTTAATGTGAGCCCTGATCTTCCAGGACACTTACAACTGTGGTTGCAGTTGGAAGGATGTCATCTTAGCTATCTTGCCTGGGTAAATCATTGTATTTGGACAAAAAGATTAAATATATATATTTATATATAAATAGATTAAAGGGATCCTGTAGTCAAACAAGAGGAGGCTGCAAAATGGAAAATCTGATGGACTGTGTAAAAAGGAAATTACATTACCTGTCAGGGGATGACAGCCTTCATTTATCTATGTTGCACATTTATATAGTTAGACTGGAAGTGGTAATGCAGGAAATACAACACCACAGCAGCTTCTTTATATTTGAGCAAATCCTCTATGTTTACTTACGTAAATTTAGATCGTAAATCAGTCCTCAACTGTTATCAGTGCCAACGGACTGTAAAACTGATGGCCTTCAACCAAAATGTTGGTTGTAAATGCAACAGATGCCACCAATGATCTCTTACTGTGGTCAGATTAACAACAAAATGTGAATACAATGTAGCACCATAAGAAGAAAAAAAGTCCCACAAACAGATACAGAAATATTTCTAATGTCTCTAATATTTTGTCTACCCTATTTATGTCAATGAGGGTAGACTAGATTTTACAAACACCTCTCAGTATAACGTAATAAAACTCAACAGCACTACAACTACAGCCTCCAAAATGACTATAAAGTTGAATTAAGTCATAAAAAATGAACATTATAACCTTCATGAAGGCAGGATATAATGCAGGGCTGTTGTGTTGGTTGTAGCTAGGTGTACCTTATAAATTGGCAACTGCGTGTATAATGCGTCATCATTAATGTTAACGTAAATTCTGCATACCAGAAGTGCATCTTTTCTTAAGATACATATTTATTGCCTTCATTCAGTAGTTTATAGTAGAGACTGATGGAAAATATGGGAACAGAATGAGGGGGGTAACATGTAGCTAAGGTCTCCAGGAATCGAACTGGGGATGTTGCAATTACATGGTATGCACCTTAGACCACTGGGCCATTGGGACGCCCCCAGGAGTGCATTTGAATGTGAGTTGTGAGTGTAATTATGGCACAACAGATGTTAACACAATCCAACTATGTTATGTGTTATAATGGGTGATGTAAAGGGGGTCAAAACGTTGTTCGAAGACCGAGTCAAGTTGCATTTTCAGAGTTGAAATTTGCTTTCGAATGTGTTTTAAATCTGACTTCTATTCACTGAACTCCTCTACGCCATCTTGGTTTGTTGCTGCCGTTGATCCTCACCTGAGTGTCTCTCTCTCACCTCCACAGGCGCAGCGTTCCTCTCATCAGGCCTCACTCCTGGCACCTGGCAAAGCTATCGGAGCCTCCCCTCCCTCCCCCTCCCCCTCCTCCATCTCCTCCTCCTCCGCCCTGCCTCCCCACACTACCCTGGCACACAACTGACAACAGGTGAGGACATCACTCAGATCAATAATATTTGATTCTTTACTCATCATTTCTTGTTAAGCCATTTTTCAACTTTATAAATGCTTATAACACACCAAGCTTTATGTAATGAAGTGTTACATGGTGTTATGAATAATTACCTTGATTGCCCTCTTGTGACAAGAAAGACTATTTATCTATATATTAAAGTGTTATTACATCTTCAAATGTAATAGAATGCCAAAAACATTTGATAGCGCTGAAAGTGACAGAATAAAAATATGTATTATTTTTTGAAGCTTTCAATTAGGGTTGCATCTAACGATTATTTTTGTTATTAATTAATCTGCCGACTATTTTCTCAATTAATCGATTAATCGTTTGGTCTGTAAAAAACATTAAAATACAGTGAAAAATGCCCATCACAATATGTGGTGACCTCATCAGTGTCTTGGTTTGTCTGACCAGTAGCCAAGTCACAAAAATATTGAATTTATTATAATGTTAGACCAAGAAAAGTAGCCAATTTTCCACATTTGAGGACCTGGGACAATTACATTTTTGATTTTTGATTTGATTATCAAAATAGTTCCCGATTAGTTTTCTGTCAATCGACTAATCAATTAAACAACTCATTGTTGCAGCTCTAATTTCATTGTCTGTAGTTTTAGTGGTTTTTAGTCACAGAAACTATTCACAACACTCTATTTGATGTCTTTACAAACATTATCAATCCTTTCATTGCTGTTTCCAAATTCTCCAAATTATTATGTATACCCTAATGAATCGTCCAAACTCTACCACTTTATTTAAGGTCAAGGAAATAATTAATACCACCACACAAGCACATTCCACAGTGTAACAACACTATAACACTATATTACAAAAAAATGAATAAAGATGTCATGACTGATGTCTCTAAAGCCGTAAATTATTAACTGAATGACAGTAAATGAAAGCTCAAGTTTAATTCATGTTCAGACAGTTTTCTCTCAGCTTTAATTTGACTCTTCTTATGTGTAAAAATGTCCCAATAATTGTGGTTATATCTTCTGCCAAATATATTCTCTTCTTCTGGCAACGAAAAAGAAACTTGCCTAATGTGCAGATTTAACCACAGCAATTATGTCATACTGTGGGTTTGAATCATACACAGTGAGTCTATGACTCCGTCAGACATTAAGTCACTGCTGGGGGTTTTTGGTCCTCGTGACTCGCCCTCTAAAGCCAACAGTCACCAGGAAACAGGTGACATCACCGTGTTCTTAAGTCAACATTGCCCATGCAGGAAGCCCATTGGTCTATTTTTGGCTTCTATTTGAACATTCTGAAGTGATAACCAATCAGACCTGCTCTTTGTCAGTGTGTCTGTATTTGGGGGCCAGGTGGACGTTTTTAGTTGCCAAAGCGAAATCTCTGTGTGATTTGACAAATCTACATTTTTTTGACATCTGTTATTTTGGTTCTTGGGTCTCAGATTGCAGTCTGAGCTAATGATCATTGTGTGGGCCTTTCCAGCTCCAATAAGGTTGTCTGCCTGTTTACACTTGGTTTTAAAATGCGTTTCGGTGATCCGAACACAAGTGGACAGCTGAGACACATCGCTGTTCACACCTGTGTTTATCACGCGTCTCAAAGGTGTCCAGCTGACCTCTTGTGATCAGATTTTGGTACTGCCTACGCCACTTCCGCTAGAAGGTCATAGGGCCCTGCGCACAGTTATTACGTCACTCTGTCACCAGACAAGCGCCAGATTTGTTTCACATGGGCTAGTTAAGAAAACAAAAATGTTTCATAAACTAATATACATGTACTGGCTATTCCAACTGTTGAGATTGGCAGGACAAAGTCATTTGCGACTTGCAAAAGAGCGCAGGACAAGACGCAGTGTCGTATTTTCCTGTTACGTCCTTGTCGGGGACGCATCAGGACGCATTAGCGTTTACACTACAAAAGATATGTGGTCAAGTGCGTCTCAGACCACCTCAGCAAATGGTTTGAGTGATCGGATCACAATGCGTCTTGGTGGTCGTTTACACTTGTATTTAGCGCTGTCCACTTGTGATCCGATTGCCCAAGATGCATTTTAAAACCAAGTGTAAACAGGGTCTAAAAGGCCTGAAGTGGTTGAATAAAGCTCTTTATTGGTTCCCATGTGGATCCCAATGCATAGTTACATTTTTGGGGAGGTACACATCACCGAGCTTTAGTCTCTGCATGTAGCCTCCAGAACATCCCATGAGTAAAAATCAGGTTTAAGTAGTCCACTAGACATCGTGTTGAAATGCACTGAGCTTGACTTTTAGTAATATTATGTGCAAAAATTGTGTTTTTGCATACAAGTTGTTGCAAATAATTCTGGGGAGTTGCCGTTTTTCCATTTTTATGGGCTTTTTTGTTTTGTATGTTTAAAGTGAGACTATGTAACTTTTGCAGGACTGCAAAACAAATGAAAAACCACAGGATAGTTTTGCTAGAACATAATGTAACAGTAGCGCAAGAAGAAAGAAGTAATTAAGTCAGCAAACTGGCTGAGCAATGTTTGTTAAGTAGCAATATCTTTTTAAAGTTTGATAACATTTGCTGACATTAGTTACCACAAGCTGCTGGTCATAAATTATGCTGTATCAACCAAACCCAAAGTATTGAATTAAGCGAGGGTGTTTTGTTGCTTATGTATTCAACTTTTCATTTGTAAGAGGAAGAATTTGTTATTTCTTAAAAGAAAATACAAGTACTGCAAAAAGTAACCTAAAATATGAAACAGAAATTTACAATGAAAATAAGTATAATACATATTCTATTGTATCATGAGCTGTGCAGTGATTAAAACAAAAATAATGAAATGTACAAAAATTTGAATTAGGAATGAATTTATATACTGTAGTCTCACTTTAAAAGTTTTGTTGTCCCAAAAGAAGCCATATGGCGGGCTGTTGCATCATGTACCAATGCACCATACTTTTATGGTATGATTACTTTGATATTTAATCGTTTGGTCTATAGAATGTGTAGAAATAGTAAAAAAAAAAAAATGCCAACCACAATTTCGTAAAGCCCAAAGTGAGGCTTCTTTGACCAGTCCAAAAAAAGACTCACTCGTCTCTTCATTAAGCGATTACACAACTAATTGTTTCATCTGTAACTATAATAATGGATATTTTTACATCACTGTGAAACAATTGGGACAAAAGACTCAATTGTCCAGTCAGGTTAAATAAAAAGAAAGCATGTAAGTACAGTAGTCTTTGTATTAAGTATGATCTCACAAAGCTAAACTGTAATCCTTTAAAGGGAAAGAGGAAGTTACCACAGTCTGTATATTCACACACAGTGAAAATAGCCTTTCTGTCTTTGTTTGTCAGTTTCATGGTAGGTCAGTGCCTTGTACTGTTCTGCTTTAGATAAGAATCAGTGATATAATGTACCACCATTAGATTTAATAGTCCCACGTGGATTAGATAGCGGTGTATGTGCTCGTGTGTGCGCGCGTGTGTGTGTCCGCATGTGTGGGTCTCTTATTCCCACAGTTTCTCCTGCCTGATCTCATCATACACAAACACACACAAACACACACACACACACACACCATCTGATGAGGAGGCAGCTCCCGGCATAACTCTGGACAATGGCATGTGACTCCCAGAACATGTGGACAAAGAGAGGAAGACATTCAATAAACTGTGTTTGTGTGAAGGAGAGGGACATTTTGTACAGTTTGCATCTGTGTGTGTGTTTTTATGTAAGTACTAAAACAAAATGTGAGTGTTTGAGGAAGAAATACACAAGTTTGCACTCACACAGTAGCTATCAGCTGATAAAATATGTGTGTGTTAATTGACACACTGAAATTTAATCCAATCAGTCTGAACACACACGCCCCGTCGTGTATTAGTGTATGTGTGTGCATGTTGGTTCATCTGTGTCAACCCTCACACTCACATGTTCCACATGATTGGCCAGGAGTGACTGTCATTTCCTGTCCAGCTCCCGTCTCATTTCCTCTCTTCCTCTCTCCGTCACCCAGGTCAAATCTATACAGCAGCCTCTTCTTTCTCATTCATTGCTCACTTCCTTCAAACACATTTTCTCACGCAGATAAAGAAACTTTTTTCCCACAGTGTAATCTTCCTTTGTTATATATGACTAGTGTCTTTTATAATATGTTAAAAGTCTTTGCTCTTAAACTACAAATCGTGTACTTGAACAATGAATATGTTGGTTTTTTTACCATTCCAGACAGCCATTGTTTTCCTTTCATTTCTGTTTGATATGCCCAGTACTATGGTGAAATATTGGTATCTAGCCCCAGTTTTTTCTGTGTGTCAATTAATTTGAGGTAATTTCATTAAACAAAGCTGTATTTAGGAGTATTCACTATGTGAATGTAAACTAAAAGAAATTCTAAAATTAGATTTTAACACAGCCCCTCTACAAGATGAGGCAACCAGGCTAATAATGTAGGACTGGCTTTAGTTGATATCTTACTTTATAGGTGCAATTTCCCCAAACAAATGTGCAATTTATCACATTACCAAAACCATCTGCCATTTGGTGAACCTGGGACTTTTTTGTGCCCATGAGGGTCTGGGGTCCCAGGGCAGTTGTCCGCTTTTCCCGGTCGGTAATCCAGCCTTGACAGTGAACGTAAAGGTGCGTTGTTGTGCAGTTTAAGTGCAGATAGATTTGAGAAGTCTCCACTGCATTACTTCATAACATTAATGTAACATTTACAAAATTTAACGCAGATGTTCACTGTTTGATGTTCACTGATGGATTCTAAAACTCAGCAAGTCTTTAGAGTCGGCTAATTGACGCTCATATTGTGCAGAAATTAATGAAAACCAGTGGCTGCCAAACAAATCCAGTCTTTTCTGAAACACAGAGCATCGCTTGCAAAATAGATGTGATATAAAGCATACATGATTTGTAATAAATGGGCTAAAACCACTTCTGTGGTCCTCTAATGAATGTCATGGATTAATGGTAAGTGCATAAAAAGACAAATGACCTACACAAATTCTGCATACCACTAAAACATGTGACTACATGAGCACATAATAATATTTTGATAAGAGTAAGTTGTGGCAGGATACAAGAGGAACAAAACCCATCAGTTTTCAGATCTTCACATGGACTGTAAACCATAAATACCACAGAAACAGCCCGAAGATAGTCTGCTGGTTGTTTCCTCATACTGGTTTGAGATCAAAGCCCTTTAGAAATTTCTCTCTTCTGTAACCTCTCATCTGTCTCCTTGGCAACTTTCCCTGTTGTTTGAATAAGACAGCAAAGAAATACAAAGGGTGAGTGGCCACTCTCTCTTCTTTATAGGAAAAAGAAATACCACAATAAAAATGAAAATGTTGGCAGACATTTTTGTTGCAGCCTTTATGGATTGGATTTCAACCAAGCACAAAAACACTGGGTGCCCCTACCCCCTGGTGCTATTATGGATAGCAATATGTGTGAAATATATTTTCCTACCCCCATTCCCTAAGCTCTCCTTATGCTGAAAACAAATCCCTGTCGTTTTGTCTTATGTGGTTTTCTCCAAGAAGTTGGGATTGCTGGGAATTTCTTTTTTTTTTGTTTCTTCTTTGTTTGATTTTTCGGGCATTTTTGGCTCGTTATTAGACAGTTATAAGTAGAAGGGAACAGAAAGAGGAGGGCGATGTTCCACAGAGGTCACAGGTCAGATTCAAACCAGGGACATTGTGCTTGCATGGCATGCAGTTCAACCTGTTGAGCAACCACACTATTTGATGTACAGTACATATGTACATGTGTCTGTCGTTTCTCTTGAGATTTAAAGGTTTATCCCTTTTTTCAAGTTAAAGGGTTTTTGGGGAGTCTTTCCTTATCTGAATCAAGGATAGCAGGTGCTTTATGTTGTACAGATTGAAAGATTGAAAAGCCCTCTGAGACAAATTAGTGATTTTGTTTTTGCTGTATAAATGAAATTGACTTGACTTGAATTACTGTATATTTTCAAGTATCAGTTAGTACTGACTAAAAACACGAGCAGGCTTTTCTGTAAACATCATGTCATGTAATCAATTCAAAGCTTAACTGACCCGCTATCCAGTAAAAGGAAACAAATTTGTTTTCATTTTGTGATGTCAATCAAATTTGAATAAGTAGGTTTCAAATGTTTTTCAATCATTTTGGAATGGATCCACATTTGATGTAAAGGAGATGGGACAGGAAGAAACCACAAGAGGAAGAAAGGAATGAAAGAGGAAGAGAGGAATCAAGGGATGACTTAGAGATTTTGACTCTGGGCAGTGGGAGTTGATGAGGAGGAAATCCCTCTCCGCCTTAAGAGGCTTCCTCCGAGGGTCTTTAAAAACACATGGGGCTGCCATGGATCTTCGGCTCAGGGCTGATAGAAAACAGATTCCCCAGCTGTACAGTTCAAAAGTTGTATTCCAGAACTATATACTGTATATGTCTCAGGGGAAAATTGCAATTTGCCACTTGAAAATTAAAGATGACTTAATGTACGTAGTTTCTAAAAGTGTTTTGTCAATGAAGGAGTAACATCATCCTGTTTAGAAAGGAACCACATGAATTTCGCTCAGGGGACGTTAAATGTTACTTTGACTTTGATGAAATAGCATACTTTTTGTTTTAAGAATAGTTCAGATTTTTCAGTAAATAGACTATGAAAATGACAGAGAACAATGACATTGCAGGTTCCCAGTGACCAAGGTGACGTCAGTTTGCTTATTTTGTCTGAAGATCGGCTAAACATCCCAAAGGGATGATTGATGTCTGTTTTTGAAACACCTAAGTTGATCTTCTTTGTCTCCGTGTCTCTGCAGTGACTTGTCCTTGCAGTGGGGTCAGCTGTCCAGACCTTACTCCTCCACTGACCGAAGCAGTTCCCTGGGCTCCATGGAGAGCTTGGACACACCGACACCCATCACACAGCCGTTCTCCGACTCCCATAATTCACCTGTGGACCCCACCCTCTTCAACAACAAGAGAGACTCTGCCTACAGCTCATTCTCCGCCAGCTCAAACACATCGGACTACGCGACGGTGCCACTAAGGCCCGGTGAAGCCTGCTCCATGGATAACCTCCTCCAGAGCTTGGGGCCAACTTGTCGAGGCTACCCTGGTGGAGATACCTCAACCCTGGGGAGTTCATCTGGCGAGGCCCCGGATGAGGCACAGCTTATTGTGCACAAGTCAAGGTCGCTGACCAGGCCGAAACCAAGGCCTGTTGAGGTAAAAGATAGGCCTTCCTCCTGCTGTTATGAGGAGGAGCGGAGGGGAGGAGACTTTGAAATCATAAGAAATGGAGAAAGAGGAGCTGAGAAAAAGATGAACCCTCCTCAGCCTCCAACTAGGAAGGACAGTTTTAGGGCAACCCGGAGTCGCCCTAATGCCGCCAACAAACGTTGCACTTCCGCTCCCATTGAAATTCCCAGTGTTTCTTTTTACCATGACGAAAACAAGTCCTCTCTGAATGTTGAATCAGGAATTCATAATGGCTTCCCCGCACCAGAAGAAGGTGACAAAACTGGGAATTTCAAAGAGGATACCTTAGACTCACACTATATCCAAAAACAGACTAAAGACATTAGACATATCAGATGTGATACTAGTGCTAATAAAGACTGCAATTCAGACACCACCTCAGATCACATCTCTGACCCAGTGACAGCCTCCCTAGACCCCATCACCTCCTCTCGTCCTGGTTCTTTACCTGCAGAATCCTCCATGGAGGTTCAAGGGCAGTCTCATATAATGCACTCCCACACCAAGCACTCCTCTACGGGGCTGCACCGGCACAGCGCCCCCGAGAAGCTCCTTGCTACACAACTGCAGTTATTGCAGTTTGACAGTGACAGCTCTTCACTGGAGCCTTGCAATCTGTCGAACCCTCCTGATCGCTCCTTGTCCCCTTGTAGCAGCCAGTGGTCTCATTCATCACTCCAGACCATGAGGGAAGACCAAGAAGCTTCTCACAACCACCTCCACGGCCCATCAAACAAATGGGGAGGCAGCCGTTGCTCGACCCCAGGATCTGTGTTCTTGGAAGGGGATGATGATGATGGAGGTTCAAGTGAGAGGCTGGAAGGGATGGGTGTGAATGGCGGGTCCCTCCCCCCAATTGAGCATCACCACCCTTGGGGCCGCTCTGTGAGCGTACCAGGGGACCCCACTGGATCGTCAACCCAAGGAAGGTTGAGCTCTGACCAGATACTTGAGAGAGATTTTGAGCCTCTTAGTGCTGCTGCCAGTGTTGATACCTTATTAGAGGAGCAGAGAGCAGTAGACAGAGGAAAACAAGGAGGTAAAAAAGAGGAGGATGGAGAAGGAGAGGCAGACATGAGGAGGTCAAACTCATCCAGGAACCATCGTCGAAACCGGCGACGTAGCGAGCGATTTGCTACTAACCTCCGCAATGAGATCCAGAGGAAAAAGGCCCAGCTTCAGAGGAGCCATGGCCCAGGAGTGTTGCTCTGTAGTGGGGAAACTGTCCAGGAGGAAGACCTCAATGAGGAGGGGATGGACCCAGACCTGTCTGCCCAAGAAAGGAATACCAAAGTTGCATTTGCCTCACCTGTTAGTCCCCATGATGCTAGCACCACAGCACCAGTCGAGAAATCAAACACCTCAAATGAATCAAACCAGGATGTCTTGCAGACTCAGCCTCAGTCAACAACCTACACTCAAAACAACGAACTATCCAGGTCTGTTGAGATTCTGGACCCAGGAGTGCCCAGTTTTGGTGTCATCCGAGTCGTGGAGGAACCAGCTCCTGCTGGCAAAGCCCGCCGCTGGCGTTGGACCCCAGAGCATAAACTCCAACCAGAACCCGAACCAGACCGACGTGGAGTCGTGGGTGAGAGGGTGCTGGGAGTCACAGGGTCACGGCATGGAGTTTGTGCCTTCACCTCTTCATCCACTTCCTCATACAGTCGCTCCTCTTCCTGTTCTCGGATAGAGGAGTCAGATATCCTTCCATTTGCGGATAGAATGAAGTTTTTCGAGGAGACGAGCAAAGGTATGTCTGGGCCAAATGTCTTCAGTCTGTCGAGGTGCAGGCCGAAGAAACCCCCCCACCATCCGGAGCACCAGGGAGTGGAGCTCGGTCAGCATCCAACCCAAAGGAGATACTCCTACCAGGGGGGACTTCAGCAGGAAAGTGCCCTGCTTCCAAACACTGTGGAAGCCAGGAGACTGTCTGTGAGTACCAGCAGGGAGAGGCAGAGAGAGAAGGAGAGGGAACAAGCGAGAGAAAGGGAGGAGAGGGCAAGGGAGAGGGAAGAGAGGCTGAGAGAAAGGGAGAGGCAGCAGGAGAAGGAAAGACAGGAGAGGGAATTGGAACTGGAGAGGGCAAGGATGAGGGAGATTCAGCGGGAGAGGGAACGAGAGGAGAGGGTGAGGCAGTGGGAGAAGGAAAGAGAGAGGGAGCTTGAGTTGGAGAGAGAAAAGAAGGAACGTCTCAAAAAAGAAAGAGAGAAAGAGCTTGAGAGAGAAAGAGAGAAGGAAAGGGAAGAAGATGCTCAGCTCATATCACATCAGGAGTTTTATGGCATCAAAGAAAAAAATCAAGACTTCCAACACAAGGACAACTTCCACAACTTGCAGCCTGAGCCTCAGGCGTTCTCCCATAACCAAACCCAGAATCAAGTCCTGCGATCAGCTTTTTATCCAGTCAACGCCCCATCCCAGCCCCTGGAGAACCAGCAACCTCTTCACCAGGGATACACAGCGAGGAGCTACACGCCTACAGAGGTAAGAGTGCTGCTGTCACTCAAAAATGCAGTTTTATACTCACGTGCACCAAAACATATCCATGAACACACACACAGGGCCCCGTTTTAATCGCTCAAGCACAACAAGTGCAAAATGGTAGGTCTTGGGCGCACAGACTGTGTGGGTGGCTCCAGGCGTTATCTGGATGGTTCAGAGCACCACAGCGTGAATACACAGCAAGACACACTGCATTTATACGGGTCATGAAGGAGTCAGGGGTTGCCAGGTTAGCTCTCAGTAGAGTCCGTTGTGCTGGGATCTGGATTATAAACTTGACTTTGTCAGGTTTATAGACAAAAAGAGACAGAGAGTGAAATGTGGGCTGAAAGGGTGGGCGTTAGTGATCTGGAGTGAGTTGAAGTATCGGTCAGTGTCATTTGGACTTGAAATACATTCACTGAGAGGTGGCCCAAGCATGAAGAACACACTATACCCACTAATCACTCAGAGACTCCTAAATGCTTAATTTTTAATTTTGTTTTAACTGTTTAATTTTTAAACAGTTAAATTGTGATAATTGATAACTCGCCCCATTGGATGGCCTGCAACCAAAACATCATTATCAACATTACTGATAAAGGAATTTCTATATTCAAGCAATATTCATAAGACTGTGATTTTTCAAGGCATCAATCCTGTTGAGACATAAACATGTTAGCAGTTTTAATTGCACCCATTAACAAGTATGTTTACAAGCCTGCTGGCCTCAAAACCAAGTTCCAGCAGCAGGCTTGCTAAGCTAAATAACAGCCTGTGTCCCAGCAGCACTGAAACCAAGTAACGCCTTTCAGAGTGAAAGATAAACTTTGCAGCTCACTGAAATCAGACTGCGGTTTTGGACTGAACTAAAATGACCACCAGAGACTGCAAACTATCTTGGTTCTGTAAAACCAGCACCAGAAAGGGATCAAGTGGCCACACTTGGACGTAGGAGCTAAGTGGCCACTCGGTCCAAGTGCTCCGTGGTTGAACGGTTGGTTTGAAGTTTGAACTTCGCATCCTGCATGTGGTCGAAGTCTGAAATTCTCATTGAAAATCCAGCAGATCGTTGAAATAGCTCATGGAACTGAGGGAGATTGGGCAACAGCGGCTGACACTTGTGTCAGCGATAATAACAGCGTTGGGTTACGTCTTTACCGCAAACTGATTCGAGTCTCTTGGCAGGGGGTGCAGCCCCTCGTCTGAACTTTCGAAACTGTTGTGAACTTATTAGTAACCTTATCATTTGACACTGAGCAAAGCCAAACTGACATTTGTTTTGGACTAAATGCATCACCAGCTCAGCAGATATTTGGTTCAAGCTGACACTGTTTTGTTGTTTTCGTGTGGTTTTGCCATGCTGAGGCCTCAGGTTGGGGGGCCTTGAACCCCAGCTTCCTCCATGTTGGGCTCCTTTACAAATGAAAGATTGTTGGTTTGAAGCCACGCCGATAACCCCATGTGTTGAATTCTTGTTTCATATCTGCCGCTGACATCGTCCAATATCTTTAATGGTTACAGATGTGTTGGATAGACTACAAGGCTGTGATAGGACATTCTACAGAGGCACACATGCATGTAAACGCACCTCTAGCTCCTATTTTAAATTAAATGGGGAATTCAGGTTCATTCATTAAGTTGTGTGATTTCATGCTCCAGCATGTGTGTGTGTTTTGGACAGAGGAAGGAAACAAAATGTGAAAGTATAGAAATGTTACTGGCTGCTATTATTATTTTTATTATTATTCGTGGTCTGTCTGTCAGTGGGCTCTTGTTTGAGAAGCCCAGCTGTGTTTTCAGAAATATTAGGAAATAGTTCAGTTCAATTGTTGTTGGCAAAATTAGACTATTAGATTAGATTATTTGTCACATCCCACCTCATTACATGAACATTAAATCTACACTATGATGCAATTTGCTCCTTTCTCAAAGGATATTAATTTTATAAAGGTCAGTGCGTGTATAATACTCATTATACTCAATAATTATCATCCATATATTGAATTCTCAGTGGATGTTTTGTTAGTTAGTCGTTGGTTACACAGTTATTTTAAGATTTTGGTAGTTTTCAATATGTTGAATCTGGACAGTTAACGCTGGATTAAATCTGTATGCTTTATGTTGTTTCCACTTTAAGGAAAAATATGATATACTGTATGCTGACGGGATCTGTTGGATGTCGACCACACAACAAAAAGTCTCTTCTCTCGGCCAAAAAATAGTCCAGCATTTCCCCCAGTAGATGTTTTATATCCCGCTATACACTAGTAGAGGCCAAAAGAAGCCATAAATTACTTAATGCCCCTTTAAAGCCCAAGAGGCAAAGCATTTAAATGCATGGGGGGCATCCAGGTACTTGTGGTAAAGAGTTTATTATCACAAAGTTATCAGTTGTTGCCATTTTTATGGATTTTATGCTCTGTTGACAGCAAGTGACGGCCAAATATGTTAAATTCACGTCTCACCATTCCAACAAAAATACCATCTGAATGTTGAGATTTACATCTCAGACAGTCAGAAAATATCTCTGCACAGGAGTGTGTGTGTGTGTGTGTGTGTGTGTGTGTGTGTGTTTACCCCACCGGTGTGTTTGTGCAGCTTATCCCGGCCTCTCTGTGGCTGCTGCATCTCCGACCAGTAATGGGTGCAATGAGTTTGTTCAGCATTCCTCCGGTGGGGTAATAACTCGGGTCGGACGCATTGTGCAGACGTATCCTGTACTGTAGTCATAATGAGCAAAGCCTTGTATTATTTCTTAGATAAACGATAAACAGTTTTACCAGTCTGTCTCAGTCCCTCACTTAAATTCTTGCTGTTTATCCATCTATCTAACTGTACATCACGGTGAACTGGTTTCAGTGGAAAGCCTGTGTTTCATGATGATAAGAATATCAGTAACTGAACTATAGCACTTTTCAAATTGAGTGTGAAAGTTCATTCGTGACCTTGGAAATAGTAGTTTGACAAAATAAACTTAAAGACATCTGAGCAAACTATCTGCAGATGAAGACCTTGAAATCTGGTTGAGAGCTCTGGGAATTAACTGGACTTCTACTTAAGTCAACTTACAAAGTGCTTAACAGAAAGACAACCAGAAAAACGCATAGCTCAGAATGAAATAAAGTATAAGTAGAGTGTAATTCAGTTCAATTAAATTGAAATTTAAATAGAATAAAATGAAATAAAGGGAAAATAAACAAACGAAAGAATGCTATAACAGGTAGAGCTGAAACAATAATTTGATTAATTGAGAATATAACTGCTAACCATTTTGGTCATTGTTTATCATTGTTTTTGAGAAACAATGCCAAAAAATTCACTGGTTCCAGCTTCTCAAATATGAATATTTGGTGGATTTCTTAGTCTTTTATGATAGTAAACTGAATATATTTGGGCTTTTGACTGATAAAAGACAAAATAAGACATTTTAAGACATCACCTTGGGCTCTGGGAAAATGCGATCTGTAATTTTCACTATTTATTGACATTTTATAGACTTGTTAATAATGAAAATCATTGTTACTTGCAGCCCCTAAAAGGAGACACTGAGTATAAAACAATTTCAGAGAAGACGACCATAAAAAAGGTGTTTTGAAAAGTGAGTTAAGCTAAAATAAACAGCTCACCAAGACATAAAAATGGTCCAAATTCAGGAGAAAATACTTCCACCCAAATTAACCTCATTACCATTGAAGTGTATGGCCGGGTGGAGTAACAGACCCACTTCCCTGTGCTGAACACTTAGCAGCAGATTGAAGCCTTCCTTCATTCCTTTGGTGTTATTAACCGGCTTTAAATGTCTTCCACAGACGTATCCCGCCCGGCAACAGGAAACGACCAAGCTCAACAGGAAGTACAGCCTGACTGAGAGGTGAGCCACTTCCTTTAGCAACCGCAGAACACAAACACAGACGCATACATTCATACAAACAAGTAATATTGCCTTTTTCTGACTTGATTATCTTCTTTACATCTGATTCATCCTTTCTGTCAGACACTTGCTCCATGTCTGTCTGACTGTCACTAAGTGAGTCTCTGGAGACTTTAGGTGGGGTCGGCCCATTGTGCACTGATGGGCGGAAATCCCACTCAGTCATGCCTGGCTGTGATTTGACTATAATGAGCTCTAAGTGTGCGGGGCAATCATCCATGCTGAAAATGTGACCATAATGATATGTGGTTGGATGGTGATTCCTGTATGTTAGGATGTAGGGGGGGAATTCAGGACATGCATGGCTTGTAAAAAAGACCCCTACTCATATTTGACCTGAGACAGAAACAGTTCAGTGAGTCTGGAATGCAAAAAGGACAAATTTACTGTAATTGAACCGCTTTCTCTGTCTGACTGTTTTTGTTTCGTAACATGTGGATTTCTCAAGGAAAGTTCTTTCCAAAAATCACTTTTTACTATGAGTGATTAAAAATGAATGCACGATTTTCTCCTTGTTTTTTCTGTTTTCTGATGTGAGGTTGCTCGCGTATGTTTGCCAAGAAAACTCCACTCTTAGATCAAATCAATCAAACCAACACCTAAATCAATATCAGCAGATTTTTTTAATGTTAAACTGTTAAACTAAGAAATCAGGATGTTTTTGTCACACTTTATTTTTAATTGTTGCTTATTTAGTCATGAATATTTAAATGAATCGTTCACATTGTGGGAAACGTATTAGCTTATTATCTTTCTTTCTGAGATTTAGATGAAAACATAAATACCACTCTCTTGTCTGTGCATTAATACAGAGCTGGAGTCAGGATGTGATTAGCTTAGCTTAGCATGAAGACAAGAAACAGGGGGAAACAGCTCGCTTGGCTCTTCCCAAAGTGAAAAAAACACTAATACATTAATTAACAAACTTTATTTCCTTTGCACACATTCGGAAATAGTTACACCACGTAACTACAACCTAAAACCACAAATTGTTGTTTTAGAGTTTCCAGTCTTTATGCTAAGCTAGGCTAACCATGTCCTGGCTACTTAACGCACAGACATGAGAGTGGTATTAATCTACTCGCGTCACTCATGGAAAGTAAGCCAAGAAGTGTTAAACTATCCCTTTAAATATTTATTACTAAATGAGAAAGAAGAAGACATCCTGAGTTATTTATTATAAAGAGTTTAACGCTCAAAACTCTTGTAAAAACTGCTTCATCAGGACTGTGACCTGAGTTTTTGGGCTCTTTCATTCAGTCTTTAATGTGCCCCTCTTTTAATGTGTATTTGTTTGTTGAAAAAGAAATTATTCTATTATTTTTATTTAAATAAATTTTGCTTCCGTCCCTCCAATCTCCACATCACAGGGACTACCCATCCTGGAGACGGGAGTCCAGACCTCCTGAGAGTATTAATCAGTATCATCAGCACCCCCACCAGGGTCGATGGGGCCCCAGACAGGTCAGCAACGATGACCGCAACGGATATGCGTTCACTCCGCCGCCGGCTCCTCTCGCACTCCGAGGACGAGCCATGTCCGAAAACGACCTCCGCTTTGACAGCAGCCACCGCTGGTCGCCATCGATTTCTTTGGCGACCAGCCAGACCCTGAGCGAGGTGGAGGAAGGAGCTGGCGGCGTCAGGAGAGGAGAAGCTGCTGCACGGCCAAACAGGAAGAAGACGCCGCCTCCCCCGAGACCGCCGCCCCCGAAGTGGGAGCAGTTCCACCGCAGGCGTGCGTCTCACCACACCCTGTTCTCCTCTTCTTCTTCTACTGCTCCTCCTCACTCCATCCCTCCCTCCTTCGACACCGCAGAGGGACACTATACCACTCACTCCTCCTCACACATCCCTCCACCTGAAACGTCCAGGCAGAGGTCCTACAGTCTCCCTCCAGAGAGGCAGGAAGTGTCGGAGGGCTGCCCGCGCTGCAGCTGCAGCCAAACCCAGGAACACACATTTCCCCACGCCTCGTCCAATCAGAATCAACCACACATGCAGGAACACCCCTTCTCCCACGCTCCGTCCAATCACAATCAGGTTGAATTTCAGGACCGGCCTTTTACTGTCGCTCCGCCCAGTCCCATGTTCTCCAGGAGGGCCTTCAGACCGGTGGCTCCGCCCCATAAAGAGAGGGACCTGAAGAGCGCGTATGGTGGACAGCAGGAGAGGGTGGAGGTTTTATCGTCTCTACCTCCACCTCCACCACCACCAACAGAGACCAGTGTGAGCAGGTGAGCTGGGCGGTAAATCTCAGGATTCATAGTAGTCATACAGTTGTTTGTACAGTCACTCATCCCAACACAACTACACTCTCCTAAAGTGGTTATAATGTGATAGTCCTGCTTTGCTAACCATGCAATAAATAATGGATAAAATAATCTCATCTTCAAAATACAGGAGTAATAAGGAGTAATAAGGCATTAAAAGTTTTTGAAAATGAATCGTCGCCCTTGAAAAATTATTTTTGTAGCTTTAATACAGCCAAAAAACTCAAAGATTGACTTAACAGTAAGCTGAAAACCTTTGTTTTGCTGACCTCGTATGGTAGAAACTTTCAAGTCTGTTGCACCTGTAACCACACCCAGCAATGATGTCACAGCGTACTGACCACACCCTGCAGTACGCTTCTAAATCACTGCAGCAGTTAAACCAGGTCAACAAAAACAATATTTTTCAGCTGGTGTTGAGTTACTTTAGTTATAAAATGATTTCACTAGAATTTCTTGACTTGACAAAGTGACAAGAAAAAATGTAAAAAACTACGGCCATGTGGTTCCCATGTTTACCCAAAATATATCAAATTACCATTTTTAGTAACTTTAAAAGTCACTAAAATGTCCAAGTGAGATTATGCTTAAAATATGTATTAATACAGACATTTCTGCTGTATCAATAACCAGCATTTGTCTTAATTTACGCTACTAATTTTTATTTTTGTGATAATAAAGTTTATCTGTGTCTCTGCAGTTTATCTGAGATGAAAATCAGCCACAGCCCCGACCAAGACAGAGTATCAGTGAAACCTCACAAGCAGCAGTTCAACGTGAGGCCAGGAGCCGAGTGGGAGAGACCCCCATCTCCCAGAGTTCATAGCGACTCAACCCTTCCACCTGTCTTAGAAAATGGAGGCGTTGGTGGGGTGTTACCTCCTGAATCCTACTTCGCCATTGACTACGAGCAGCAGCAGCTCCGTATGAACAGGGGCTTTCAGAGCATTGAGCCACAGAAGATCCCCGAACCAGGAACAGAATCAGAGACGACCCTCAGCCCGAGTCCTGTGCACAGCCTGGACGCAGACCTGGACGTCCCCATGGAAACAGACATTGATGATTTCCAGGAGGACGAGGGACTTCCAGCAGAGGACGAGCCGATCACCAGCGAGCTCCCTTGCTTTGCGCTGCCGGTTACGGTCCTGGAGACGGACATCGACACTTTACCGGACTCTGAGGCTTCGCCGTCAGGCAGGGCGAGAGCGGAGAGCAGCTCCCTGGAGGAAGAGCTGGAGGCCGGGGAGAGCAGCAGAGAGAGGCTGAGCCTGGAGGAGCTCTTCCCCCAGAGCAGTGAGGGAGAGTCAGGCACGGAGAGCTGGAGAGGGGCCTACCGAACCACGGAGCACAACACCGACAGCTTGGATAGGTAACGAGAGAGAGGCAGGGAGGGAACTACAAGGCTTAAGTCAGAGAATGTGAATGTGTGTTTCTGTGTGTGTGTGTCGCGCATTAATTACACAGACCATTTGATTTGTACAAGACCTAACTGTTCTTGTCACTAAGCTTATTCCCTCTTTCCCACAACCTTTCCAGAGCACCTTACTGCAGCCAGATTTATTTTTTCTCTCCCTGCTACGTTTACAAATGGTTTGTTTCTGCCAACACAGGTGCCAGATGGGTAATTGTTGCCATATATGAAAGAAAAAGAAGTCGTATAGATAATCACAGGAAAATGTATAGGAAAGTGAATTTAAACAGCTTCTCTGACAATATCTAAATGTGGTCAAACATATCAAAAATGTAGTTTGTGCAATTTATTGAGATTTTGAGCATTTAAAGTGACACTCCCTCTTTATTCCCCTCACCTTGCTTTTTACGCTCTTTTCTTCCTCCTTTTTATTCTGCCTATGTAGGTCTGGGTGATGTGGCTGAAATATACAGTATATCATTGTATGGCAAATGCATGCAAAATCACATTTAATCAGAATCAGAATCAGCTTTATTGGCCAAGTGTACACATAAAAGTGCTATCAATGTACTTACACAGAAATAGACACAACAGCTAAGAAGGACAACAAAGCTGAACAAATAAAGGTAGAAAATAGACAGTACTATTATGTCCACAAGTATGTAAAAAAAATAGATGTATATATAAATATATACTTATAAAAAAGTTTGACCAGTGGATTGTCAAATGTTTAAGAGTTCCTCCCTGGTGAATTCAGAGATGCTGAAAACTGAATAAATAAACAAAAGCAGAAAAAGTACCACATATCAGTTAAAGCTGAAGCACTGAAAGGGTTTAAAATTTTCAGTTAAATGGGTAAACACTGAAAGGAGCTGAAGCGTTAGAGCTGAAAGCCACTGCAGTAGGTTGAAGTGAAATTGCTGAAAGCGTTTGTCATTTGAATTGAAGCCCTGTAGACAGTGGAGTCGTCAGTTTACACGTAAGCGCTGAAAATAGCTGAACTAACAGTTTAAGAGTAAAAGCTGAAGGCAGTTGAAGTGTCAGCTGAAGTGTGATGGATGAAAGCAGCTGAAGCGTCAGTCAACGTGTAAGCCACAAAACATAATTTGACTTGTAAGCACCGAAAGCGGCTGAATCAGTTAAAAAGTAAGCTTGAAAGCAGTTGAACTGTCTGACAAATCACTTCAAATGTGTGTGTCAAATGTTAAAATCTTCATCTGTGTTATTTTATAATCTTAACGTGAACCCTGTGTGAAAATCTGTAGTTTTACCCTGTTGTAAATCAATATTTACTTGAAATATTTGCAAAAATATACACAAAACAAAAAAGATACAGATTAAAAACCAAAGAATACATATTAAATTAAATATGGATTATGTATGTATAAAGACAAAAATACATAAACATAGAAAAACTTTTGAATTAAGTTTATATGTATTATTGCAACATTACTAATTCCATGCTCAGCTGCTCTTTTTCGACAACATCAAAGTAAATGTCTATGAGCGAGGTGCACTTCTAATACTTCTTCTATTCCATTTTGTCCTTGGTATCAGGTGGATTTTAATTATTTTATATTCTTTTTATCTTTTTTTAACTGCTTTTAACATCTTTGGTGTTTTATTTGCTTGTTTGAAGTACATATGGAGTTTCCATATGCCCCTTGTTTTTCTTTTGTCTCACTTAGCCAGGCAGTAATTGATTGCATTTCTTATTTATGAGGTTGTTTCTCTGTTTTATCTAAAAAAAACAACAACTCTCCTTTCGGTGCCTCCCTTCCCCCTCAGGCGGTCTGGTGCGAGCTCCAGCTGTTCGTCCTATTACAGCACATCTGCAGCCAAAGCTCAGCTCCTGTCGCAGATGAAAGACTTCACTGATAACAGAGAGCGGGACGAGGACGACGAGCTCACCTACAAGGTAACACATGCAGCTACTGTCCTGCTACTTAACTGGTAGTGCTGGAAAAGTTATAAAAGTGTCTGTTTTTAGTATTTTCCAGCCAAAGTTAACACGATGATGATGTGACGTTGACAGATGTGTGTTGCCTGTTATTTTCATTTTGAGGTGTTTAAACAATCCTCCTTGTGTCGTGCAGAAGCAGCTGATGGAGAGCCTCCGCAAGAAGCTGGGAGTGCTGAGAGAAGCTCAGAGGGGTCTGCAGGACGACATCAGAGCCAACGCACAGCTGGGAGAGGAGGTGGGGAGAGACTTCATCCTCTCATTCATTCATCTGTTCATTGTGTCACTCACTGGCTTTTACTCGTGCCATTGTACCTGGATACGGGAACTTAAACGCTCTCCTGCTCACTTCTTTGTGTATTTTCAGGCTCCAACTCGCGTCTAATTTATCAGATTTCTAAGAATTAGTTCAACTTTGTTTAACTTCATTAGAGCAGGAATCAGTTATTGTTTTGTTATAGGGAAACCTATTTTTATGATTCACCATTTAATCAATAAAATGTCAGAAGACAGGGAAAACATGCCCATCTCAGGTCCGGTGAGTCCAAGGTGATGTTTTTGATACTTATTTTCTCTGATCAACAGTCCAAAATATTCAGTTTACAAAGATTTAAAACAGAATAGCTGTAAATCTTCAGAACTGAAACTGGGGAATGTTTGATATTTTTGTCTCATAAATAACTTAAATGTTAAGTGTTAAATGATTTTAACTTTCTTGCTCAGTCATGTACGTCTTTTTACTTGCACCATTTATTCCTGTGCTTGCCCTTGATGGATGCAAAATGGCCACTTTCTCACTCACTCACTTCCATGTATTTTCTCTTTGCACAATTTTATGTACTCAGTGTTAACTAAATGTTAAGGAATGATCCTTGGAATGAACCATTGTTTTCATGACTGATTAATCTACTGATTATTTTCTAAAAGAATCCAGAAATATATAAAAAAGTAGAAGTAGAGAAAAATGTCAGTCGTATTTTCTCAGAGCCCAAGTTGACATATTTAAATTGTTTTGTCCGACCAACAGTAAACCTAAAGGTATTAAATTAAACAGTCATAGTAGACGAAGAAAACCAGCAAATATTAACATTTTAGAAGCTGTTATCTACGAAGCGTTTTTGCCAAAAGTTCGTTCATTCTTGCTCATTTTGACTTTTGCACCATTTTGTCTACCCACATTAATTTGGTTTTGCTATTGTGGGAATCCAAATGGCTACAGTGCCATCAAGAGATTCAAGTAGTGTGTTCCTTTCAGACACTGTTTGATATTCACTTGTAGGTTTCATATGAATCATTTAAGCTAATAAACTTAATATTTGTGAGCCATGACCTTCCGTATTTGGATCAAATAGCTCATAAGAACTCAGGTATGTCAGCTTTAGTAGGTTACAGCTGTTATTTCAATGTGTCTGATACATATTTAACCAACATTTAAGTAAATATAAGTATTGGATCGGACTTGGCATTGGGGAGACCCAATGTTATAGGACTCTTTTTCTTTGAATTCAGTCATCTCCATCTGCGTCCTCAGGTGGAGAGCATGGTGGTGGCGGTGTGTAAGCCCAACGAGGTGGACAAGTTCCGCATGTTCATCGGCGATCTGGACAAGGTGGTCAGCCTGCTGCTGTCGCTGTCCGGGAGGCTGCTGAGGGTGGAGACCACGCTGGATACACTGGACCCCGAGACGGAGCACCACGAGAGGGTGAGGAGAGACGGAAAACAGGAAGGAGAAAGGGCAGCGTGGGTGCGAGGAGTATGTGTAATTTCCTGAAGTTAAACACAGCTTTTAAAGGCACAAGGAATGGAACATTTTAAATGATAGCATACACTTAGATATATTTAAAGGATGAAAACTGTTGCATCATATTCTGTCTGGTGCAGCATGGCGTCTTTAAAGTGTTACACCAGCTACAGCAGTAACACAGATGAGATTCACAAAAATGTGCTGCAGTTGTTTAATTTTATAAAGAAAATGGTGTTTAATTGAATTGTTAAGTAGTCAAAAAAGGTGCAGAGTGGCACTACATTTCCTCCACAAGTTTTAGGTACATTTGTTAGATGCAGGCAGGAAGAAAGAGAAGGGAAAAAAGAGTTTAAAAGACAGTAAGAAGGTGAAAAACAAGAAAGCGTACACATGATATTAAAAGTTAAGATGTCTCAGGAGCTGCTGGAAAATCTATGGAATAGCTGGGTAGTTTGGAAAAGAAAAATGTGTAATAAAATCAAAGAAAGAGGCACTTAAATGAAGAAAATTTGCAAGTGTATGTCCTTCCCTCTCTCTGCCATCTAGCTCCCCCTGCTGGAGAAGAAGCGTCAGCTCATGAGGCAGCTGTCCGAGGCCCAGGACCTGAAGGACCACGTTGACCGCAGAGAGCAGGCCGTCAGCCGGGTGCTGGCCCGCTGCCTCTCCCCCGAGCAGCACAGGGACTACAGGTACAATACAACACACCTGTATCATCCACTGTAGTGGAAATATGTCTTTGAGCACACCTGAGCACCTGAGGTTTTATCAGTGTACATTTTTAAAATGTTTATCTCTGTTTTTTCCTTCGTAGCCACTATGTGAAGATGAAGGCCGCCCTGTTGGTGGAGCAGAGGCAGCTGGAGGACAAGATCCGGCTGGGAGAGGAGCAGCTGAGGGGGCTGAGGGAGAGCCTGGGGCTGGGGCTGGGAATTGGTATGGGAATGTCGATGGGATATGGACATTATTGAAAAAGAAAAAAGCCTAACGAGATGAAGAAGCGCGGCTTGTAGTCCAGTTTATCCATGCAGTGTACATGGTTGTGATTCACAGAGTTTCTTAAAGGAATAGTTTGACATTTTGGGAAATATGCTTATCCACTTTCACTTTCAATACCACTCTCATGTCTGTACACTGGCTCTGTCCAAAAGTAACACAATCCGCCTCTAAAACTCACTGCCCTGGAGTCGTTATGCTAAGCTAAGCTAACCGTCTCCTGGCTGTAGCTTCATATTTAGCTTTCCCAAATGTCAAACTATTCTTTAAGGGTTAGCAGAGCTGTAGATCCAGAAGTTCCAGGACCAAACCCAAACAGCTGTAACAGCTCAAACACCCTGAAAGGTTTTTAGGTGGGCGGCAAAAAACTTGACTCCGACACCTAGTGAAGGCCAAAACCAAAACAGGAGGCACAAGTCCAAAGTGTCAGAAAGAAAAAAGACAGGACTTTAGTGGAAAAAAAGATGAAGAAGAAGAAGAAAGCTGAGCGTGGATTCACAGAAACAATTAACTAGAGAAATCAGATAAATCTTCAAATACACTAGAAACATATGAACAACATATCCCCAGAACTGTGACCGGAGAGCCAAGAGGATTAATGGATTTGGACAAGAAGAGGATATTTTTCCCAAATTTCACCCACATAAAAGATTCAAGATTCAAATAGTCACTTCACTTTCTAAACATAATACTAAAGGAAAGAATGTAAAATAAAGCCTCATAACAGCAGACTTATAAAAATTATACCCTCTGCTTCCCATTATGTGCCTGAAACATGTACTGTAAAACTGTACTAATGACACTTATTCTAACCAGTATCACACTACGTTGCCAAAGACATTTTCTCTTCATGAATGTGTCACCGAGACGCTGCTTTTTTTGTGTGTTTTCTTTTTGTATTTAAATCTCCCGGTTCAGAGAATCGAAGGAGACTTTTTTTTCGGTGCTTCACACTAAGAAACTGTGTTTCCGTTAACAACACTAAAGTCAATATTGTGAGACGCCTTTTTTGCAGCATTATTAACTGCCATTGGGAAATTTGCTAAATGTGTAATTTTTCTTTCTGTATTCATCTTTGTTGCTGGCTGACACCTGCATTCAGCAATACATATACTGTATTACTTACCGTAATATCACCATATCACTTTGTATTCCTGTTACTGTAATGTCTTTGGCTGTTTTGCTGTGTGGAGTTTGAGACCCCACCGACTCTTTATACTGTCACGTATTAACTGTTATGTACAGAAGACACTTGTGTTTATAATGTATACGATGTGTATATAGTGATTTTTGAAATGACTGGAATCGGTTGTAAAAAATTGGTTGTAAAAGATGAACGAGAAGACCGGGAAGAGTCAACGTTTACTGTATATTTTGACGGGGAGTGAATCCCGAGGAGAGTTTGAGTTGCAGTTTTTGTCGTGAGCTTGTTCAAGGATTCGGGGAAGTTAGTACCAGTTGACATTTAATTTGTGCAGTTAATATTTACTGGAGACTGTAGTTTAAAGAACAGATTATTCACTTTCTTGTTGAGACTAAGACAAGAAGATTGATACCACTCTCATGTCTGTAGGTTAAGTATAAGGCTACAGGCAACTGCCGGTTAGCTTAGCTTAGCATAAAGACTGGAAACAGGGGGAAACAGCTAGCCCGGTTCTGTCCAAAGGTAACAAAACTGCCTACCTCCTACCAGCACCTCTAAAGCTCACTAATTAACACCCTGTATCTTGTTTGTTTAATCCAAACAAAAACCAAAGTGTAAAAATGACATAGCTGTTATAGCTAGCCTGTTTTAGCTAGTCAGGCTAGCTGTTTTAGCCTCTGTGACCGTAACCAGCTAGCCTGCTAGCTAAAACAGCTAGCCTGCTTCTGTGTCGTTTTTACACTTCAGTTTCCGTTAACATCACTAAAGTCAATGTTACCACTTTAGTATTATTAACTGCTGATGTTAAAGGAACTGAAGTGTAAAAATGGCTCAGAAGCAGGTTAGCTGTTTTAGCTAGCAGGTTAGCTGTTTTAGCTGGCAGATTAGCTGTTTTAGCTGGCAGGTTAGAAGTTTTAGCTGGCAGGTTAGCCATTTTAGCTGGCAGGTTAGCTGTTTTAGCTGGCAGGTTAGAAGTTTTAGCTGGCAGGTTAGCCATTTTAGCTGGCAGGTTAGCCGTTTTAGCTGGCAGGTTAGCTGTTTTAGCTAGCAGGTTAGCTGTTTTAGCTGGCAGGTTAGCTGTTTTAGCTAGCAGGTTAGCTGTTTTAGCTAGCCTGCTTCTATGTCATTTTTACACTTGTACGTATGAAACAAACATGATATAACATGTTAATTAGTGAGCTTTAGAGGTGACGGTACATGAAGTGGACTTTGTAACCTTTGGAACCAGGCTAGCTGTTTCCCTCTATCTCCAGTTTTTATGCTAAGCTAAGCTAACCGGCTGCTGGACGTAGCTTCATATTTGACTCACAGACACGAGAGTGATATCAATCTTCTCATCTAAGTCTCGGCAAGAGAGCAAATGGGTTTGAATTCCCATAATGTCAAACTACTCCTTTAAAACTTTAGTAAAGTACTTTTTTGTAGTTTAAAGTGCCAAATCTGTTTTTCCCAATTTGTGAAACATTGATTTTCAAGTTAATTATCCACCATCACACCCGGCCATTAAACTTTAGATAGCTGCTGCCTGCTTTCTGCTCTTACCTGCCTTGACGTCTTGTGATTTGTGATCTTGCCAAAGTCTCCCGAGCTTTAACCGGTATCCCAAACCTTGGACAGGACGGATTTTACACAGTTCAGCACTGCCTGTCTGAGTTTTTAAAAAAAACTGCAGCTCAACAAGAGATGGGAAGGTTTTGGAAGAGGAAATGTGTATATTTTGGCTGTTGAAAGGTGGACTTGCTGAAGTTAAGTGAAAACACAGACACCTTTATCAGTTTCACTGGTTAACTGTTAATCAAGTAAACAAGCAGCTAATCTGCAGCTTAAAGTTTATTAAAAGTTACAGTTTTACACCCATTTTGCTCATTTCCTTAGTTTGTTCTCAGATGATTCCTGCTGTTTTAATACCAAACAACCCTGAATTTAAGCTGGCCACATATGCTTGTTCTGTTTTGTACATATTACGTGTTTTCTTGTACTATAACAGCTGTTTTCTAAACCGACTGGAAACTTATTGACTTGACAAGAGAGGAAAAAGAGTTGCTTGTTGGACCAGTAAGAGAGTTTGTGTTTTCCTGTGTAATTCTGATTTATTGCAAAACCTCTGTTGTAAAATGCATTACAAATTCTGTAACTGCAAAAACACTCATGTGAGGAAAACGTACCATAAATAATAATAATAGTATTTTAAACTAGTTTCACGTCTCCTGTTGTGATTTATATCGTCCTGGGTGAATGGTCTCTTTATGTGTCCGGTGCCAAAATGTAGTCCCTTCTGGGGGAAGCTGTTGTTTGAATGTGGTGGGACGGTTAAGTAAATATGGGGCAAATGGAGGTTGACGGATGATGAGTGGAGTGCCGAAGTCATTCAGCAGCTCTGCGGGAGCTGGAGAGATGTGGCGAGGAGACTCGTTTAAGGGAAGTGAGTGCTTAGTGTTCTGTAGGGTGGGGGGGGTGTTCAGCTCATTAAAACATATTGATGATCCTGCGGTGGGGGGGTTTGATCAGCAGGAGGCCAGAGAGCCACTTAAAGCCTCAAACCAGGGATTAGAAATCAACAAATCAAAACAGTGGTGGATGGAGAATGTCTGAATTAAGTGGAAGTGCTACAGCAATAAAAATGTTTTAATAAAAAGCTCATAAGTGTGCATTTAGAAATGAAAATATCTGTTGGAGCTTTACACGTGGCTCTATGTGTGCTCTATATGATTTTTATAGGAAAAAATGGAAAAAATAAAGTGCACGACTGTAGTAAAGTCAAATTAAACAACTCAGTGTTTCCACTGTGATGGATGTAATTTCTCAATAAAAACTTAAGTCAAAGTAAAACTACCGACCTAAACTAAAATACCTTAAAAAGTATCACTACACAAAGTTGTGTAATTACAGTAACGAGACTAGATAAAAGTAGTAACAGTATTTCAGTACCTTCAGTAACGGTGCCTTCAATACACTAAGATCGTCCTTTGCACTCTTTGTATGGAAGCTCAAGACTGCCAGGAAAAAATAAAAATGGTCAATCAAAATTTTGACTCACTTATTTCAGACTATCCCTTTTGTCCACTTTTTTCCTGTCAAATGTTCCCTAATTTATCCAAATCAGCAGTCTTAAGATACAGTATGTTATACATATTTGTAAAGCCCTCTGAGACAAATCTACCATTTGGGGCTATATAAATAAAATTCATGTGAATTTGAAATTGAGGTGAGGTAGTAAGTCACATTTTTAACTTTCTATGTCAAAATTAGATCAGATATTAAGTCAAGATTTATACTTTCTGTTTAAAAATGATGTGACAGTGAGTTGAAATCTTTTCTTTTTGAGTTAAAATTATGATATATTTTATGTTGAAATTATGAGATTCAAATTTTGACTTACAATTTAAAACTCACAATTATGAGATTATTGTAAAAAATTATGACTTTTTAAATTGAGATTATAAAATATAAGTAAAATATTTGACTTGCAAAGTCAAAATTATAAGATACAACCATTAAGTTTGACTTATTATTTCATTTTGTTTTTGTTAGTGTCTAATTTTTGACAAACTGTTCTTCTCGGGTTTAATCCCACAGTTCTAAGACCTGCAGGTGAAGTGAATCTAAAACCTCAAATTTCCCCGTAGATGTGGGGTGTTTTTGCTGACACCGTGAATATTTTCATTATATTTCACCTTTACACCTGTTTTATGTCCTTTACTTGGCAGGAGAGGGCTTCCATAACATGCAGTGCCAGCAAAAGATGATTAATTAATCGCTGGGAGGAACCAAGGGAACTCTAAATATTTATTACTTCGCATGAAACTGACATTTTTCAGTATCAAAAACGTGATAAAAGCCTGTTTTGATATGAAAAATGTCTCTTTTTTTGTACATTCCACCCTGAAATAATTTCACATCCTCCTCTGAGGATGGGGGGTGGCGGTATTATGTTATTTTAGATGATAACATATGTGGATCCTTCAGCTGAGTGGGGCTATTAATAAAGGATGAAAACTGGATGGAGAGAGCAGTGTTTTAGGTGGACATGTTCAGCCTCACAGAGACAGACAGAGTTGGTGGGGGGGGTCGCCGGTCTGTGGAAAGAATAAAGAAAACAGCTGTCGTAAAAGTGAAGAATCTGTGTTTTTGGGGAAGCGAGGGAGTGCATTCTTCTGCCTGACCCAGATTGAAGAATAGAGGACTGATGGGAATGTAAGGAGAGCTGGAAAAAAGAGGAAGAGGAGGATGGAAGACAAAACATGGGGGCGTGAAAGAGTGCAGAGGGCGAAGTGACCCACATCGAAGAACATGAGGAGAAACAAAACTACTAAGTGGGTAAAAAGGGGATAAAGAGTTATGAATGAGTAAAAAATGTCAGAGGGAATGATGGAGAGATGAGAAGATTAAATTATTGCAATGTCACTTCAACAAAAAAGAACTTGAATGAATGAGTTTATATAAAGGAAAGAGAAGGAAGTGAAGAGAAACAGGCCCGCTAAAACAAGGAACACTGTGGGAGGCAGGGTGGAGGAATGTTTATGTTGGGCTGCAAGGAGCAGAGTGGTGGAGAAGAAGAAGAAGAAGAAGAAGAAGAAGAAGAAGAAGAAGAAGAAGAAGATGAATGAGTGGGAGGCGTGCAGAGAGAAACCAGACATCATGGGAAGTAATGAAGGAAAAGAGGCAACAATAATTAATCAGAGCTACTGACATAAACCAGGATATTGTAATGAATAACCAGCAGTGGAAGAAGTACTCAGATCCTTTACTGAAGTAAAAGCAGTAATACCACACTGTGAAAATACTTAAGTAAAAATCTGTAAGTATTATCAGCAAAATGTACTTAAAGTAAAGTACCTCAAATTTGTACTTAAGTAAAGCACTTGAGTAAATGCACTTCGGGCTCTGATTCATTTTTACAGATGACCACAAGGTGTCGCCCTGGAACTGTTTTTATCCCACTGAAATGGCCCATTCCACTTGAGACATGACACAATAATAGTACATATAAATTCAAACTTTGTCAGATACTCTGACAATTCAAAAGTGTCTCATTTGTATTTAATTTAACTCACATAACTGACAAAGCCTATCTTGTGCATTAATACCAGCATAATGTCTGGTTCCCAGATGTAGTGGTAGTGTAGTGGCTTCGTCTATCATCACGCCTGCATTGTAGAAATTTAGACTATCACTGTAAATGTGTACTGTGAGTCAGGAGGAACTGGTGCTGTCCCTTTGGAAAGTCTCACTTCTCCAATCATTCAACCTTATTTTCAGGTCACACGGATGGAGGGCTCCGGTCTTGTGTCAGAGTTAATTTCTTCATCGATTTGTGTTCCAGTTTCACTTCAAGTGTCACATTAATCTCTCTGAGGTTTCATATGAAACATAAATTCAGTTTTCAGAAGCAGAGAAGCAATCGCCCCCCCGGTGCCCCCATGTTTGAAAAAACGCTGCAAAAGTGCCCTTTTGGATGCCCCAATGGTAGATAAAACACGATAAAGTGCCCTCTAGGGTGGCCTAATATGCAAAACAACGTGATAAAGTGACCTCTTGGGTGCCCTTCCAGTGGATATACATATATATATATATACAGTGCCATATACCACACCGCATACAGCTGGTGCCCTTTTTATTTTTTTCGCCACTGCCCTTCAAACATCCTGAGTCTGCCACTGTTGTTAATAATAATAATAATAATAATAATAATAATAATAATTAAGGTTATTTATCAAAACAAGCAATTACAAAGTGCTTTACAAGGCAGACATAAAAAGAACAAAGGATACAATGCCAGATACACACACATTTCCACATATATATGTATAATTACAAACAAATATAAATAAATCAATAGATACAAATTACAACTTGATGTCAACGATTGTCAGCCAGAGAAGTGGAATATGTTTAGTCCAAGAAGACTTCCTGTATATTCTTTGAAGGCTTTTTGCTGATCTCGTCCACTTTCCAGGCGAGGCGCGGTTCATCTCGAAGGAGCCTATTTAATCGACCCGGGGGTTGACGGCAAGTCTGTGCCACGACCTCTCGCGTGAAACGGGTTGAAACGACGTCCAGGTTGCACCTAAACCACAGAACGACCAGACTTACAAAACATTTAAATGTTTTTGAGTATAAATTCATACCCTAACAGTGTTATAGAGGGAGGGGAGACATTAAATATGATCTGGGGCAGAATGAATGAGCATGTCTACTTTTTGTTAGGTTTTCATGTTTTTATTTTACCGGTATTTTATATCCCACAACAATCCCACAACGTCCAATACAGAGTGTGTGTGGCAGGAGTTGCTCAGTGACTGGCCAGAGAAACACAGAGAGCGACACAGCATCACAGACGGCTCTTTAGAGGTGGAGGACTTTCCTCCTCCTGAATCCCCTGAAGCGGACATTAGTGCGGTGGAGGACCACGGTGGTCCGGAGCCGTAGCAATTCGAGCCATTGGCTCCTGCCTCAGTAATGCTTTAGCTCTCGGAGTCTCCGACAGGCTGAACACGTAACAGCGCTCCGTTGGTGGAGCGGCTGCTGCACTACGCTTCCACTATAATCAATAAATCCCTCAGTTGTACGTTAACGTTACATTAGAGGGCTAATGTGAGTGAACGTTGGAATAAGTTGTACAGCTGTGTAATTATGATGAGGAGTCTCGGTCAAGCATGTGTCTGAAAATGAGTGGACTTCACAGACTCCCACCTCTGATTGGAGGGCGTTAACAGTCGGTTGGGTGGTGACGAAAGCTGCCACCGTATACGTCACACGCCTCCAAATCAGCCAGTAGCAAAATTCAATTGCAGTAGCCGGGTTTCAAACAATAGAGGGCAGTCGCCACGCATATTTTTAACACAATAGGTAGAATTCAAAGACGTTGTACTAAAATGTAAAGATTTGGACCTGGATCCATCAACGACACTACTAAATACCCATATAGATTGGTTTTCAGCTGAAAAAAGTGGTTTGGGGGGTTAGTTACTTACTCAGTAGTGGAGTGGAGCAAGATGGACAAACAAAAAGAGAAACAAACGTTAAGGTGATGCTGAAAAGCTGAGAGGGAAGAAGTTGAAGTCTTGAGGCTGATGCAACCAAATGTTTTAAAGTAACAAATTGTTCATTTGGCGCCGTTACCAGTCAGCCATCTGAGGATTGTGAGCGTTAAGGCATTGGGAGCAGAGAGAGCAGCCCAGTGAGCCCAGTGAGACCAGTTCAACTGTTAGTCCAAGTCCAGCAGCTGAAGCGATCAGACAGAAGACAACAGGGAGAAGATAAACAGGTTTGGGTTTCGCAAGCTGTCTGTTGAGCTCTATTGGGTGTTTCACTGAAACATGTTCAACTCTTCATAAAGTCGCTCGTTAATGTCACTTCGTGAACCGACCAATCATGGCCTGGATGGGGCGGGACATTTAAAAAAAAAAGGTGACATGCAGCAGCAAACTTTAGAAATGTTGAACTCATTGTTATGCATGTTATGCAATATTATTGAGGCGGTCATGAGGTCCAACTCCAGAGTCACAAATTCACAGGGCAATGGCAGACCATTTGAAACAGGCTCCTGGGAGGTCCAGTGGGGGTGGCTCTGACAAAAACATTTAAAGAAGGGAAGGAGAATTTTTGTTTTCACTGTTTCATTTCAATTGTTATTTTGTTATTTATCTTCCTTGCAACAATTATGTATTTTTCTATTTCATTGTAATTGTATTTAAACATTTATTATATTTAAATTTTAGCTCAATAAATACCAATTTATTGTAGCCTGTGTCACATGGGTTTCTCTGTCCTTCAAGTGGAAACTGTAGTGACAGCCCTCTAGTACTTCCTGGTTGTCAGGCTTCACAGGAAGCGATCAGTGGGATGTCCAACACCTGTGTTGGCTAATCTCCTCAGCTATATAAGCCGCTGGAGTCAGCCATTCTCTCTCTCTCTCTCCTTGGTTTGTTGAAGTTTGGGTTAGTTTTCCTTTGAACATACACCTTATTTTCCACTCATCCGTTACTGATTTACATGCTTCACATTGCTTTACTTTACTTATCTTTTGTTAAATAAATCAAAATTAAGTTAAAAGCCATGTGTGGTCTCCTATTTGTTGTTTCCTTGAGCCAGGTTGTGACACTGTTAATGTGTTAGTATGACTAAGTATCTAATGTGCTGGTGGTTGTAACAATAAGGATATTCCCTCTTTTGACACTTGACAGACAAGTTGTTCCTCTATTAAAGCTGCTCTGTGTGGACATTTTTATGTGTGTGTCAACATTATTTCTATAACCTCACACATGGAGGCGGTCACATTACTGCGAATAAAGCGGAAAGCCGACACTGTCTCTGCGCAGTTATCCG
>NTHP01000150.1:895297-924906 GCA_003416845.1 Oplegnathus fasciatus
TATATATATATATATATATATATATATATATATTTATTTATATTGGTGCTTTCATTATATGAATATATTAGTATTATACATCATTATTATATATGAGTACGAATATTAGTTTTAATGTCAGACTTGAAGTAAAACTAGAAAAACAAACTGATGAAGAAACAGACTGACACAGCACATGAACTCTGTGCTTGTTCAAAAGACTGCGATGAGAGTGGACTGCCCCCTTCGTGGGCTTGTTGGTGAGCAAGTTAGTGCTGGAGGAAAAACGGGACCTAAACGTGGCAAATAAAGCAGGAATAAGTTGTAGAAGACAGAGTTTACCAGTTTGGTCTCACCTACACGACTATAATGTTGCTGTGAGTGCTGCAGTAAGTTCCTCCTAAGTTCTGCACAGCAAGTGGCCACCACTAGATGGTACCTTTGTTGCTTCCTGGGTTGTCCACATACTTTTGGCCACTTCGTGTTTTTAACAGATATGAACCTAAATGTTCTTCTGTTCTTTCATTTTGACTTGTGGAACCACACATTGAACCAAACAGCTGCTGACGCATTTGTACTGATGCCCTGCTCTTCAGCCAGCAGCACTGCAGCTCAGTGAACACCTGGATCCACATGTTGCCATGCCTCCTGCTGGTGGTGGAGAGTTTAACCACTGGCGCCACCTTGTGGCAGAAACACATTATTTCAGCTTAGAGAGTTTTTTATTTGACTATAAATGTTCGATGTGTACATGAAAACAAATTTGATTGACAGATTCTTCACAACACTGGAGAGTATATGACAGGAACTGAAGGTGCCGTTTTTGTTTAAAATAACAGAAATGATAAAAACACTGTTGTTACTGTTCTGCATGTTCCTCGATCCTCTGTGATCTGGGAGCAGCAGACTGAACACATCAACAGAACTACTGCAGCTGTGAATTCTGACCTCAAGGTGAAACACTTTAAGAGCGTTAAGATTTTTTTTTATTTTGTGATGCAACTGAAACTGTGATTTAGTATTACTATTTTTAATCATGTGCAATTCAGCTGTTATATTTACTCTAAATGTATGAAAATGTATGAGTGACAGAAATCTTTTGCACAAATACGCATAAAACCCTGATACAGTTTCTGTCGCTGATCAGGAACTACAGCTGCTGGACAGCTACTCACTACACTGGTTGATGAGGGCTCTTAAAGAGAAAGTAGTAGTGTTTACTGGTTAGTGTAACACAGTTATGTGGCTAACAAACTGACATTTAACACAAAATCAGTCACATCATAAACAAAGCCTGAAAAAGAGAGAACAATGTTCAGTCCTGCTGAGACAGAAAAACAAGAAAGTGTTGAGATCCAGGTGTGGCTTTCAGAAGGAGTCTGTGTCGCAAACAAGCTGTCAATGTCTCTCTATTTTTCATGATTTTGGTTTCTTAAATAAAATAATGAAAGAAAAATAAAGGTCTGCGTTGTCATTTTTCTTGACGTCAATAAAGATTTTGACCAAAAAAAGTTAATTGTTTGGCAGTTTGTCTGGAAGATGTGTTTCAGTGAACTGGGTGCATCTCTACTTGATGATTCGGCGTTTAAGAGTAAAGAGCTGAATCATAATTTAGTCTTCTCTTCCTGCAGTTTGGGCAGGTCATTATTTGGAGATTTTATTCCAATCACAAACTCCTGTTAGCTGTCAGAAGGACACAAAGAACAGATGGTGCCTGGTTACCTGCTGGACTTTAGATTTATTATTTTTAAAGTAGGTTTCACTTTATTTTGAACATATGACCTCTGCATGTTTTAATCATTATGTAATGAATCATCCAGTGAATGTGCTCAGTCCACTGAAAGTTATTAACCAAGGTTATTTATAAAGATATTGTGCTCTTGATCTGTCCTGTTGTCTAAAATTGTGGATTAGTTACAGTTACTAACTAATAGATAAGTTTAAGTTTATTTATATTAGACATTTAATTAAGGCATTTAATGACACTGAGGAATACTGAAGGACATCCCACAAAGTCTGAGCTGCAGGTCATTCTACACACACACACAAACACACCTGTGATATGAGAAGCAGGTGTGCTAACGTTGTGCCAAACCATCCATCCAAACTGCAGAAACACTCCTGTGGGGCCTGGATCCCCATCAGTGTCAGATTGGAGTTTTGCTTTCACAGATTTTGACAGAAAAGCACATCCTTAATTTTCCTCTCAGTTTTATCTGTACTCTCCTGAGTGGAAACACGGAAAAGTGTCGCAAAAAAGTTTTTACACTCGGCTGACGTGGAAAAGTTGATGTTTCGATAAAAACAGTACAAAGTGCAATGGACACCGGCTTAATGGATAAATCGTGATGTACATGAAGCATGAGACTTAAACGTCCACTGAAGAGATGAATCTGTGTGGATCGATAAGGAGGCTGTATCCTTCCTCATATTATTACATGAAACAAACAGAAATGTTACATTTCCATCATGTTTTCCACAAGGTTTTTGTTCGTTTGAGGTTTGACTGCAGCATCCTCTTCTTCTACAGTGCTTTAGTGGCACCTGACTGGAGAATTAGCCTCACCAAGTGTTTATCTCAATGAGCTCCTAATGTTCCCCTAACAGCAGTGAATAGAAACGCGCATGAATTCACTTTTTTTTGCTGACTTTCTGGAAGTTCAGTTCAAATTTGCGCTACTTTTGGATGGAAACTTGACCATTGTTACGTAGGGCCCTAATCTTCCTACATTTGAACTTTTTATACAGAATTTGATAAGATGTTGTGGTTTCAGAGATGGATTTAAAGTTATGGTACAATCTATGTTAGTATCCTTTTGATGACTGTGGGGCTGTGCCATACTCAGTCAGTTTCAGTAACCATCCCAATACAATTTAACACAAACTGCAGGATACCAGTGCTCTGTCAAATAGTCAGTAATTATTTAATATTAAAAAGTTGAGACATTCTTACACAAAAACATAACAGCATATTGCACAAACACAAGCTTTCTATTTGCATTTAAAACTGAACTCGTAAACAATTGATTTATTTATTTTTACACATAACATCTGTTGGAAAGGCTGTTGACTGTTACGCCAGCGCCCTCTTGTGGCAGAGCTGCGCTGTTGAAAACATGAAGCGGTGCCTTAGTAAGAAAGAGGCGACACAAGAGGCACACCGGAGAACAGAGTGGACTTTATACAATAACATCAAATTATATAGATTTACTTAATGTTTCTAGGAGATCTTACATGTGTGATGTATGATAAAGACCTCACACCTTTAACTGGAAGAACAGCGTACAGTACTTTATGATCAAGCTGAATGTCACTAATTGTTAATGTGCTCCAGAGCTGCAACCATTAATTGATTAATCAATTAGTCGATCAAAGAAAAATATTATCTGCAACAATTCTGATAATATTAGTTTCATAGTTTGAGTGATTTTTTCAACACATACACATACAGTAATATTAGTAAACACACTATTAAGACAAAATATTAGGAATTTCTAGAGTGCCATATATCGCTGGATGATGTCTTATGCTAAGATCAACTATATACAAAGAAAATGGGGTCAGAGGAATTTCTGTGTGTCAGGATTGTTTCTGATAAGTGTTTTCTCCATGGAGAGCAAAGCCAGAGCATTCAGGCGGTCCTGTGTCATCCTCAGGAAGGTCTTGATCCTCTTTAAAGTGGAGGAGCACCTCTCTGATTCTGCTTGTTATCATGGGTGTTGTGGTGATGAGAATCCTGAGAGGACTGACGGTCTCATGAGTGAACGTGCCCTGAAGGTTGTTGTCCATGAAAAACTGGAGCAGAGTCAGTGCACCAAGGCAAGCCTTGAGCTCGTCGTACTCACAGATCAGGGATAGTTCTTCTGTTTTGAGCTCGGCCTTGTTCAGCACGGCCTCCACTGTGCGGGAACTTTACAGTGGGAACAAGTCTCCTTGCAGCAGAGTGGCACTGATGAGCTGCTCGGTCAAACAGAAATGCTCCTTGGCATGACTCAAAACGGATCACATACCTATGAAATAATACATCATTTTAAAAAAGAGGGCAGTACACATAGAAACATCTCTCGGTCTAAATAATGTCATCAGTATCCTCTAACAGGATGAGCATCTTATTTTGCTTACTGCTTAATATCAGGAGTGTGAAATAACCACATCTAAACACTTCAGTGTCTGCCTTCCGCAATAGCTGTGTGGTGAATGGAACCTATCACATGGAAGAATAAAAAAAAGTATAACTCTTATATTATTACACAGGAACTGGAGAAAACAGACAGTAAAACATGGCAGAGGCTAATTTCACACATCTTTACACATTAATAAATAATAAAATAAGTAAAAACACCTACAGTAAGTGAGCTTTCTACAATCTGACTGTTTTTATTTCAAAAAACGACTCCAAAAATCTTACTTCTAAATTGATCTGACGGACAAAAAATACAATTTAAGAAAACTGAATTCAATTTTCCGTTTTTCATTTTTATTTATATGGAAAATTGAACTGAACAAAATAGGATTTTTTTTTATACTGTCAAAATCCTCACACCCAACCTTTATAAATAAAAAGTTTATATATGAAAAGTTTATATATATATATATACAGCACATGTAGGGTTCATGTATAAATCAGATTTTGGCTCCTGAAACTGGTGAGGAGTTACAGAGTATCGATAGCCGATTAGTCGAACTGCTCCACTGACCCACTTGGAGAAGCCTCGGTAGCTCTTCACTCGACTGCTTCCCCTGGTGTGCAGATGATCGCGTCAAGGCAGCTTTGATAAGGCAGCTAAAACCGGAAATACAGTGATTTACCCTTCAAATTAAAACCACACAACCCGGTATCACGGGTGGGAGAAGCGATTTAATGTAATGTGCACAACATAGATGTAGATGTCACATAAGTTAAAATGACAATGTGATTACGCTCTGGTTATAAAATCACAAAATATACGTTTTAGTACGATAGCGTTACCAAGTGCGCAACCGGAAGTTGCAGTTTTAGCTAACTTGACGTGTTCCTTTTTTAAGTAATAAAAACAACACGTACTGCGGACAATTTTACACTATTTCATTATTTTGTGCATCTCGTAAAATTACTAATACACTGTGGTCTCTTTTATCACACATCCCTCGTTTTAAAACAGTCGTTTTTTGGGACGAAGGATGACGCAGGATTTTCATGGAGCTGCCGCTGCGGAGCGTTAAGTTTACATTGGCTACTGTTGACATAAGCAGCCTACAGTAGAAGACGGCGGCGGGGCAAATCCGAGTCACAAGACTCCTTTTACCGAGCTGGACGGCCGCTTTCTTCCACCACAGGTAAGGTCAGGCCTTAAGTTTGCATCTCCCTTTTTTATTTACAAAAGTACGCGTACATGGAATTGGGCAAAAGCGCGATAACTAAGTTAGCTCAACGGTTATGTTTTGTCAGTTGGTCCTTGTCAGAAGAGTAAAGGCTGGACGGTTAAGCTAACCAGGCTAATAATCTGCTTTTCCTCGGCCGCAATATGCTTTCCACTCTGAGGCTGCTGGTTTCAGTTGTAACCGCAGAGTTAGAAGAGCCGAAAAAGAGCGGAAATGATTGCGGAAAACTTCCCTGTAACTGGAGATGCGCTGTCATTTCTGACAATGATGAACCGGGTGATAGGACCAGCTGTGGGTGTCCCGGTCTGCTGTTTCTCAAGAGCCCACTAACACCTCCCATGATTTCTTTTATGAAATACCGTCGAAATAAGCAGCATTTTAGCCGCTTTCGGTGACAATGTCTCAGTTTTTGTGGAGCTTGTATCGAAAATATGCAGCGGAGAGCGACAGAGGTAAAGCCGATACTCGTTGTGCAACTGTGGCGCTTAAATGCCGTGTTTTTTAAACGGAGTCTTGTGTTGTTGCATGCAGGATTCGGAGGGATGGAAAACCCCGGGTACTGCTCCGGGAGCTTCGACGGCCTTCATCACCCCAGTGACGATGATGATGATGACATGGTGGACATCGCAGGAGCCACACTGGACTTCTCCTCCACGGACGACGTCCCCCCTCTCAGCTCAGGTAACTGCACAGTTTTAAGACAAGGTCCAGCTGCATGGAGAGGGGTTGTTGTGAGGGATGAGATGAAGCTTTTGGCGTGAGCAGGTTGTCTTTTTTTTCCCCAGCCAATTCAGGATAGTATGCAAATAGAAATGTGGTTTTGTTGCAGGAAAACATCATAAAACCTTGTAGACATCTTATAAAAACTGCTTATAATGAATTAAACAACTCAAGCAGACAAAATTAAACCCTGTGAGGACATTGGGAGTGTCTAGGAGCCTGCAGAAGTCAGGAAAATTCATGAATTAAGCCATCTAAAAGTCCAATCTGGGGCGACCTCATTTCCTGTCAGCTCTCTACTATCCACTGTCTAAAAAAGTCATTAAATGACCCCCTAAAAAAAGACAAATCTTACATGTGGTGTCATTTTAGATTTTTGGAATGACAAAGCATATCGACTTATAAATGAATGAATAACAGCGTTCATGTTACGGTTAATTTTACAGTTTTAGCTTTACAAAAAACACAATTGGGCTTAGTATGTGTGTAAACAATAACTTAATATGTGCAGGGGAGGAGAAGTATAAGTATAATCCTAAACATCAGACAACATCTGTCTATCTTATATTACTAATTATCCATCTTATATTACCTACTATCTTCGGTAATATACTATCTTTCACTACCAGTTAGACCCATCACTCAGTAATGGCCCTCTTGTTTGAACAGGTCTCAAATTATATCCTAGATAGCAATAAAGATTTCTTTAAACATCATAAAACTCGGCCACCTTCGAACCTGCAGAGGTTTTGTTTGAACTGAATGATTTGAGAGCGGCGACCTCTTTTCCTTCCCCTGTGAAGCTTTGTGGCTTTTAGCGGTCGACAGTAGACTTGAGGTTGTCGTTGTTTCCTAACACGAGAAAAAGCTGTTCTACAAATGCTAGCGTGGCTGAGTGGCTGACCTCAGATTTGGAGCCTCGTCGCAGGACATGATGAATGGTAGGACTGCCGCAGAGTTATGTCTTCTTATTGTTCTTAAAGTATTCTTGAAGATAGAAGTGTACAGTGTCTTTAATATATATTTAAATATGTGAGAAGAGTTTGTCTGTTTGTGCCCTGAAGTAGTGCTGATATAATCACTGGGTACAGTGAATGTGTGTCACATGCTTTCAGTGAGTTGCAGTCATACCTCTGAATAATCAGTTACTACATGCTACCTTTGTCTCCTTCACACACACACACACACACACACACACACACGGAAACACACTGCATCAGCCTGATTTACTGTATTTTGGTTTGACTTCACATCAGAACATAAAAACAACCATTAAAGTGAGTTACAGCACTAATAGTGTTTGTGGGAGTACTTTGGGTGAGTTCCTCTAATCTGTGAGATGTGCACCAGCCCTGCCCGGTTACTGATGATGTCATATTCATGTCAGTGGCTCTCCTTTAGTACAACAAACTCCTAATGGCTGGATATAACTTTCAGCGCACAGAGAAGAGATTTCTCACATTGATAACTGCTTTGCTTATGTCATCATGATGTCAGTGTAGGACCTCAGCATTTATTATATTTTGTATATATATCATATTTTATTCCTACACTTAGATGTCTGTCTTAGATTCTCTTTTTCACTTGCATGGTTTTCTTTTTATACATACTGTTTGAGCGTTACTGTAATTATTGTGTGTAAAAACTTGACCTTGACCTTACTGTAGAGATGCCTCAATATAGCCAATTAGAGCAGAGATCCAACAGAAAAGTCTAGTGAAGAATTAATACATTAGCCCCAAACTAGAGAGATAAATTGGTAATTTGCATTTTTGGCTCGAGAAAAGAGGTTTTTAGCCTTTGTTTTTTAAAGGCCGCAGCTCCTGGCAAGGTTTATTAGAGTCATTGGTATTGATTAATGTCCTTATTAACCTCCTGCAGATTTATTACGGTCAGTTTGTGCTGTAGAGAAGTTTAAACTTCACTTTAGCTCCTCTGAGAAGTGATTCTGACTCCTCAGCAGAATTGAAGAAGTTCCTCCAGACGTTAACTAAACAATGAAGCATGATGAAATGTTCTAAGTTTATGCCAACGTTAGCGTATGTATAAACCGACTGCTAACTGCCGATTTTGTCTTGTCACATTATTTGTATGGGTCATCCTTCCCTCGTCTAAACAGAAAGATACCAAGGCCTAATGCTTTTCATACAAACATCCTGAGAGTCATTGAAGAGTCAACATTGAAAAGTGTCGTACCAGATTTTGCCTGGTCATTGCTGATGTCATCATGACATCACTAAAAAATCTATCCTTCCCTTTGGTTAAAACATTAAACATTTGCCAAAATAAGACCAAAAAGAACGTGACTTTCTTCTAACTTTCAGGACAAGTCAGTGCATTCAAAATATGACCACAAATGTTTTGATTTAACTAGAAAAAATCAGCTGCCTGGTTACTGCTGATGTCACTGTGACCTCACCAGCATCACGTCCTCCCTACTACGGTAGTTGAAACAGAGAGATAAGACTGCGCCAACGAGGAAGGAAGTCTGGAGATGAGAGTTTCTCTCAATGGATGCAGCTCCTGTTGGGTTGAACCTCGTGTTTCCACTGTGTCAGCGGGAGCGAAGAAACGCAGCCTTGTTTTTAAACTGACAACCATGTATTTTTAAAAATTACACGGTGGTTTCTGAAAGACAGAGAGCGTGTGTGTGTGGTGATTCGGTTCAAGTAGAAACAGAAGAATCAGCAGAACTGGAGGTTTATGCCTGACAGTTTGCTGCTCGGCCTCAGACTGATTATAATTGTGTGTCAGGCTCCGGGGAAATCAGGAGGTTTTTTGGTTGCGAGGCCGGGTTAATTTCACCCTCCGCCGTCCAGAGTCGATCATTAAAGTTTGGAATGACGGGGGTTTTATCAGTCACTGTGGAGATAATAAACTACAGGTTGTATTCTAAACAGGTGAAAGCCGGCCTTTTGTGGCCCTTTAGATTAACATCATCCCAGCTGGCATTTTGTTTCCTGCCTTTTTTTAGCATTTCAACTCACACTTCCTCCCTTTCTTTCCCTCTCGAGGCAAAGTGCTGTTTGGTTCCCTAACCGCTCATTAGCGCGCACTTGAACTTGTTGCCAAGCAAGTCTTCTTAAAAGCCTCTCTTAATGCAGTCGCAATCGTTTAGCCTCGTGTGAGCTGTTGCTCGGGGACTCATTAGCATCCGATGTTTGGAGGAGAGAGTTTGGACGTAGGAGGGGTTGCCAGTCCAAATACTGGCTTGAGATTAATATCAAGGTACTTTAATCCCTCTGTCAACAACTAGTGTACCTCCAAGTGCTCCAGTTGCAGTGTGTTTGCAGTATGAAGCAGCGTGTTGTTTATGTCCCCTGGATAAATAAAGGCTGAGACCGCCTTCAGCAGATTAAACAGTCACTCGTGTTTATCAAAAGAAGTACCACCTTTCCCATGAAATCCTTTGCTCTCTAAGGGAAGTGAGCATGTTACTGCTTGTCCTTGCCGTCTGGCTTTGCTGCCTGTGTGTTATTTTTGTTTTTAAGGAACAAAAAGATGGAAACGACGCGATAAACGGCAAAAATGCATTCAGACTGAAACTGTGCAGACACCGATGTCTTGTACCTAAACTGGTAGTTTATTGACGTGACTAAATCTAAAGACATGCCGATTTTCCGTACTGTTTTTATGTCCCCATCACTTTCTTAAACATATTTGAACTGATCAGCGTCTACAAGCGTTGCCTCTTGACACCACTTGACCGCTGTCATTGTGGTGATGTTTTATTGACAAGAGGAAGCAGAGAGAGAGAGAGGTGGCTGCTGCAGCCTCTTGACACAAGCAGCCATAAAACATCTTGTTTATAGGCCCTCATTAGAGTGAGATAGATATGATTTCATGTACAGCCTGTAGCAACTGGAAATCCTTGAAAATGCTTTTGAATTTTAATGTGGTGTTTTTAAGGTTTGAAAAGTGCTTGGATTTTGGATAAAGTGCTTGAAACTGCTTGAAATTCTAATTGCATTAATATAATAAATCACTATCTGACTGGATAGTTCGCTTTTAGATAAAGAAATAATATAAGTTGGAGAGAGCCGAATTGATTTGAGTATAATTTACCACAGCTGCAAGGTGCTGGAAAAGCTGGAGAATGTACCTTGAAAATGCTTGAAAAGTGCTTGAATTGGACTTTGGCTTCACTAAACCTAGAGGAAAACGAAACCATTTAAAAATGAGCCTCATCTAGGTTTGAAGAGAAGGAAAGAGCCTCACAAAAACCACATCGGGGGAAAAAGAGAGGGAATTCCCCACCGTGATGANAAGGCAAAAATCAAAATGAAGTGAAGAACAGTCAAACCTTATGTTGAAACACTAGCAGATGATATTTAATGGTTCAGAAATGTGTTTTTCTATTGAGGGAATTGTGTTTTGGGACAGCTGGCTTCCATGTTACAATTCAGTTCCTTTTTCATGGTTTTATGAGGTGCTTTTATGTTTCTTAGTTTGCTTACTTTGCTTTTTTTTTTNTTTTTACTGCCATGTATTGAATTTGTTTAAATCCATTCTGTTGCGTTATCAGTGGCTGCCGATGATACTTTTATTGCTCGTTATATTTACATTACATCCTGTCAATGCTGCCGTTGCAGGCAGTGGACTTTCTTAGTCAGGGCTGTCAACAGGATATAATGATTGACAGGGAATGAGTCACAGCTTTGGGCACAGGGTGTCTGCCTGTGTGGAGCTTTTTTTTTTATACATCACAATGTTTACTTCATAAAGTCACATGTGGCGACTGTGTGAACCAGGAAAGAGGGGAGAAAATAGAAAAGAGATGAGTGAGTGGAAAACCATTTTTGATGCTAAGAATGGTGAGCAGATGAGGAGACCAACAAGCTGTAAAATGAATCATTTATTGTGATTATCAGAACTGTTTCCATACACCGATTTCTGCAGGAAGCGGGTCGAGTAAAGGTCATCCAGGGACAGTTTGAAAGCCTTAAATTTCATAACAGCTGCCAATCTGTCACGGCTTTGCCTCTGTGGTAGTAAAAATTCCTCTTTCATCCGTGCAAGGAAGAAGGGATTTGCTCCCTTTTACTTTGCATTCGTACAGTTATGAGCCGCCAGTGCAACCACAGACTTGCTGTTAAACCCCAGGATGATGCCCTTAAAGTGCATTAATACATAGTGACAGCTCTTTACAAAAAAAAAAGACAGCGTTATTCATTCGCTCTCCTGAACTCAAACAGACAAGTGGCAGCCCTGTGGTCATAATCACCTAACCTTTTAAAAGGTGTGACTCAAACACAGAATGAGTCACTGCCATCACCACTGAAAAGAACTTTGAGCTTTTAATCTTACATTATGCTTATGAGGTTTTGTTTGAGATAAAACACCATGCAGAAGCTTTTTATTACTGAGGTCACTCATTAGGCCAGATATTTCCTGGTGAGATGTTGTGGGCAAAGTGTATATATATATACATTATGGTGTCATGTAGGGCTGGGTATCGTTCAAAACAGGGCTGCAAATAACAACTGCTTTCAGTGTCAATTAATCTCTTGATAAATCCGTTGTTTGGTGTACAAAATGTCAGAAAATAGTGAAAATGCTGATCACAATTTACTAAAACCCCAGAGGACGTGATCAAATTTCAGTCTAAAAGCCAAAGATACTCAATTTGCTATCACATAAGATTAAAACAGCAGAAACTCCTCACGTCCTTTGATAAGCAGGAACCAGAAAATGTTTAGCAATTTTGCTGAAAATGATCCAAATAGTTTCAGCTCTAGTTTGAACATGATCGGTATCAGTAGTAATTCGATATTGTTTGGGTAATAAAATGAAGCGAATTGTTTTTGATACCTTAGTCTGGGGGATATAAACATGTTTAATCTAAAGTATGACAAACTACTTATTGTATCTGTACATGATAAAGAACTTTACCTAAATAAACGTGAATTAGAAAAGTTTTCTGTTTTTAGATCAGGAAATATCTGATCAGAGAATATGTGAACAAGCTTAAGAATTTGATCAAACAGTCGAGAAATTTCAGGTTTTGTAGCGATAAACAAGACATTTGGCTCCTGGCTGTACCAAACACTGCAGCTAGCTGTGATGAATGACTGCAAATTTAAGTCTCAACTTTAAATTGTTTTATTAGTTTGGTCTGTGCGGTTCAGTCCAACAAAACATCAATGAAAGGAAATCCCGACTTGATAAAAATTCTTCAGAAGCGCTGCCTTTCCTGTAACATCCGAGCCAGATTTCTGTGAAGTTTTCTTTGTAGTTTTCCAGCCGGACAGTTGCATCACATCCTCGTAGTTAAGCTTTCTTTCCAGCACGTGGTAAAGTTTATCTTGCAGACGTGAAAATTAATTGAATCAACTGCAGAGACGCACATTCCCTCTTTTATTCAATTTCCTCTGACGCACTAAATATGATTTAAAACCTCATGGCAGTCCGAGACGTTAGCACGTTCCAGAGATGCATGTTTGTAGCGTCACAAGGGTCGCATGAGACGCCAATTCCCATGGCAACCAGACCTCCGGAGTTCCAAGGTTCAAACCCTCGCTGGAGACAGTGTGTGTGTGTCTGTCTTTCTGTCTGCCTTTTTCATGCGCGTGTGTGCAGATCAGTCCGCAATAGATAACATGCCGTGTACGTTTTGGCAGACAGCGCTGCGGTCATATGACAAAGAGAGTGTGTCAATTTTCCAGAAAGAAATTAAGGGTGGGTTTGTGTGTTGATATTCTGAGAAAATGTAAGATCATAGTCTGCTTTTAAGACACACACACACACACTCAGAGTGAGTGCTGAGCTCAGCATGACATCCCTTCGCTGGAAACGAGCAGAGTTGCTCCAGGGACTCTGTGTTGCTGACCCATTTTCTGAGAAGTGCTAACACTGGATCAGGTTGCACTGCACTCACTGAAGTCTAGCTGGGAATGTTTTGCTTTTGGCATTTTAAGTCGCAGACGGGATTCTTGTTTGTTTGGTTGTTCTTGTGCTGCAGGTTTCACAGCACCGCCATGTCTTTTTAAAGACTCTTTAAGTTTCCCATTAGCATGCCCATGTTTGTCCGTAAACCCTGAGAGAGACTGGAAACCTGTCCTGGGTGTACCCTGCCTATCACTCTGTCCATGCTGGGATAGGCTTCAGCTCCTTGCACTGGACAGTCTATAGAAAGATGATTGCTTACTGTATGACTGCTTGGCATCCACTTTTACTTCCTGTTAATTTGATGTTCCTGTAACTTGTAGTATTAAGAACAACAGTATTGTGAGGCCGACACATTTTGGCTTGTGGCCTTCACCAGGGTCGCCCAAGGAGGTAAGCTGAAACATTTCACAATAAAGCTACCCTCAATACTACAAGCATTTCTGGACTTTTAAGACTGTTCTTCCTTCTCCATTCACCTCGAAAGTAGTCCCCCCCCTCGATTTTTGTGTGTCAAAGCCCAAGTAAACAAGATTTCTCCATTTTTTTTATGTTCGTATCTTCAAATACGAGTCAAATCATTTGATTCGATCTTTGCAGAAATGCTACTGCCTAACTTTTGACAGTTTTTCTAAGAAAACCAAGCCACCAGACAGGAAGTAAGGGGTAAAATAGCTGCCACAGCCCCAACCTTTCAATGTAAGCAGTCACTACTGTCAAAAGAATTTGACTGTGGTTTCACCCTATCTACTTTAAATACACAGTACTGTATATCTCATGGAGGTCTAACTGAGACCTTTTGTGTGAGGGTAGTAAGGTAAAGTAAGGTAACATACTTCTCCTGAGGTCACAGCAGGGTTAGGGTCAGTGTTTCATTTTACTTCTTTTCCAAAATGTTAATTCATCTTTCAGTGCCTGTGAAATATTGAGAAACCAGAGTTTTAAGGCCTTTAAGTGCAGTTTAGTTTGTTTAAATTCTGTTCAGTCATTCATTTTGTGAACTTCATGTCACTCGAATATTATATCAGATTTTCTTCCCTTCCTGTATTCCCAGAATGGACTGAATTGAAAGTAAATATACCCACAACCTGACCCTGCTACACAGTACTGTGCATCACACAGCCTTTCTTCCTGAAAACTACCAGGGTCCCACAGGAGGCAAAGGGCCACGACCTTATAAACTCAGATTGCCTCATTTTTACGCAGAAAACCACGTCAGCCAATCAGAGAGAGCCCACTCAGGACCTACTGTATAAGAAACAGTTCCCACCAGCTCAGCAAATCATCATCCACTTCCCAGACAGATTAGCCAGTCATGACTCATATTCAGAGCTTTCTGGCCAATGAGGGAGTGCTCAGTTGGAGTCCACTTCCTAGAGGAGTTCAGAGGAGGGAAGACTTCCAGTTTGAGTTGTCACACTGACTGTGGATACTCGGTTTGGGGTGTTTGGGGTCAGGAATGAGAGATGGACTGGGAGTTCTGGACCAAGCAGCTGGATGAGGAGGTTCTGGTTGAAAGTGGTGAGTTTTGGGACTCAGGAGGGCTTTGTTTGTAGGTCTGATTTTTCTTCTTGCTGTCTGATAAAGTCTGCATCTCTTGTTAGACAGCTGACACGGGTCACGCTCGAGTAACAAGTTGTACTTCTTCAACACCTTTACTGCAGCTGCCTCTACGTGTGTCTGCTTTGTTGTGTTTTCGCTGATACCTTTAACTTAAACATGGTGGAGCTTAACTATTAAGACCATTTACGACCCATCAGGCACTGAGTCATGTGGTTAATGTTTCGCTGTTTTGTTTGCTGCAGCGTGCATGAGAGAAATAGACCCTTTTGGTGCTTGGTGTGTGTATACAGCTGTGTAGGTCGGTGTGTCTGAGGCAGAGGTCTCCAGCACTACTTCATGCATGTTTGGTGTCACAGAGGCTGTTTTGTCCCACTGGTTTTATCATGACTTTACAGCTGAGGTCAAACTCAGATCCTTATCACTTGTTTTCTTTGGTTGTCATTGCTTTTTATGACACTTTATATCCATATAGTTAGTTTTCCCTTTGTGTATTAGCCTGTATATTTTAGCTTCTGTGTGTCCTTCTATCAGATGTGATCCTTGAATTTTTGAAAATGACAAATTCCTGTTATTCTCTTCAAGCGTGTTTGGGTTATGTGACTGTATTTTCTCAAGGCTTTACTAAGTCTCTGTGAATCATGAATAAGGTGCAAAGGTCAGTCACAGTTGTTGTGTTTTTAATGGGGAAAATCCACCTTAAATAGAAATGGGCACGCAAGGACTTGTATGACAGCAGTGACTTTTGGTAAGCTCTGTCTTAAACAACCTTATACCTAATTTCTTCTGTTTAAGTTGTCTTACGTTATTTACAATAGATGATTTTGAGGGTCTAAATAAAGTTGGGAAATATGACGATATATAACATGAGATGATATAAATGTGGATTAACCTACTGCATTAATCAAAAACAGACATTCCCATCCAGTTATTTTATTTATAAACAGTTTTGCAATTGAGTTTAAAGAAAATTTACTTTATCATGATATATACTTATTACTTATACATAGAGCTGCAACGATTAATCGATTAATCGATTAGTTGTCAACTATTAAATTAATCGCCAACTATTTTGAGAATTGATTAATCGTTTTGAGTAATTTTTTAAGAAAAAGTGTCCAAATTCTCTGATTTCGGCTTCTCAAATGTGAATATTTTCTTGTTTCTTTGTCCTCTATGACAGTAAACTGAATATCTTTGGGTTGTGGACAAAACAAGACATTTGAGGATGTCACCTTGGGCTTTGGGAAACAGTGATCAACATTTTTCACAATTTTCTGACATTTTATGGACCAAGCAACTAATCGATTAATCGAGAAAATAATCGACAGATTAATCGATCAATGGGTGGTCTCTTTAGCTGGTAGGCATAATGATATCCGACTATGTCTCTCATCTGTCACATTCAGGATACTCCTGTAGAAAGCTCCTTAGTAAAGAGTAACAGGAGAATGAGTACTTTTGCATCTCCACAACATTTCAGAGGTTTTCAGACAGACTGGCCAATAGCAGTCCAAACAAGCCAAACGTTTTCCATTAATTCATTCGTTACGCTCACCCATTCCTGTACTGGGTCATGAGGGGGCCTGCAGCCTGTCCCAGCATGCATTTTACAGCAAGGCTAATTGGTTTAAGAGGACACGTGCCAGCAGTACGACAAAATGTTTAGCTTCCTTTTAATTTAAACCATTTAGTCGCCAGTAGTCTTCCCTCCACACTAACACCTGGCTCTAGTTACGTTATAGGTTTCATTACCATCAGCTGACTCCTGTCTCGCAACCCTGTAGACGGTGATATGTTATGTAAGTTGAGGCGGAGTAACAAAGGCCGGATGATCTTGCAGAAGACATAAACGTGTTTTGTCACCTCAAGTCACTCTAGTGTGTAGATATACTTATATATATTCAGTTGTTTGTTCAGAAGTGAATGCGTGAGGAAGTGGTACTACTTTTATTTGGCTTTTTAGTGCAGTCTGACTTCCCTGTCTTCTTCTAATGTATAGAAATAAGTCTTAGGTATGATAAGCTGTAGGTTGTCTATGATCACACATAGGTTGCTTCCTCAAGTCATTTTTAGCTGCCATTGAAATATCTCATAGTTATTGAAGCTTGTTTATGTTTGGCCAGTTAATCTGCACAAATAAGAACAAAATGAACCTTGTTTTTTCCCTTTAAAGATGCTGTGCATTCAGAAAAAGAAGTTTCATTTAGCTGTGTCAGAAAATGGTATATTGTTATGTGACAGGTATGCTTGGTTTTTGGTGTCTCGGTGACAGAGAGGGAGAGAGAGAGGGAGAGCATTTCTTTTATTAAGCGAGTACATTCTTAGAGATAATTGACATTTAAAACCAGTCTAACTTGTCAGCTCAGGTGTGCAAATGCTCCTTGATGTTCTCCTCCCTAAGTGGCATGTTAGACATGTGGCTGCTGCTTGTGTAGTTTAAGATTTTAGCGTTATATAATCATAAATAAAATGTGAAGTTAACAAACTTCGTTCAAACTTTACTTCGGCACTGTATCAATAACAATAATTGAGGGACGTTTTTCTTTCTGAAATGTGAAATGTTGTTAAAGCTGCTTAGAAAACATGCCTAACTGACTTTGCACATAGATATGCGTCAGTATCCTCTCAGTGTTAGCTCTTTAGCACCACCAACACAATCATTTACATTTGCACGTTTTTATTTCGGCCCAGATGATTGTTCTGGTCTCGTAATGACTCGTCTCAAGTCTCAAGTTTGTTGTTGGTTGCTCACATACAGTATAAATCAGAAAGGGGCTTGACTTCCTGTGTCGTTTCCTGTTTCCGCCAGGAGCTGTTTTTGATTGGTTGCTGCGGTCTGGTAATCGTCACAGACTGTAGCTCAGATGCGGCCACGTACTCGAGCTCTCTGTGTTGTGGGCCACTTGACAGAAAGCAGCTGAAGTCGATCTCATAGTTTTTTGTGCCTCAAACACTCATTGATACAGTGTTGTCAAGAATAGTGTTATCAATATTACAACAGCAGTTTACAATACACATTTTCTGCTGCTCTTTTGTGCACTGCTCTCCCCATTTTCTTTGCTCAGTAACAATAGTCAGCAATAATAGTGGGTTTGCTTTTGCTGGCACTTTGTCAAGGCTTTTGTGAGTGTGTGTGTGCACAAATCAGTTTTAAGATGAGCATCTGAGAGCTGAGGGCATCCAGACTGACATATCCATCTGTTCTTCTTAAGTGATTCATTCTGTAAAATATATGGATTATAGATATTGAAAGATGAACTTATTTTCTATCTTTTAGGTTAGCTTTGTATTGCTCCACTATCAGACATTTTGTTCTAGACAGAACAAGATATCTTCACAACTACAAGGAATTCAAAGTCTCCAGAGGAAGCTTTACGAGGATTTTGGAGCCCAGTATGATCTTACATCTAGCACCAATACTAATATTCATGGTCGCTAGAGAATTCATGTTTTTGGTGAGCTTTTTTTTTTTGTGAGCAGCCCAAAGATTCCACTATTAACTACTACTATACAAGAAATGTCAAAGTCTGTGTCTGAAATTCATGCTGAATACCCTTTTAATTTTAATAACTCCCAGACCTTTCCCCTTGCGCCACCCTCAGGACAAACCTAACATTTTTTAGCCTCAAGGCTCAAAGTAAAGCAAAATCAGTAGTATGCTGCTCCTTATCCAACACTTTTGTATTTTGAGGTGTAGTGAACACTGCAGGGCTTTAGACATTTTGTCTTGTTAAGAAACAGTGAGTGGAAATGAATTTCCCCTTGGCTATGATGGTGCAGATTCTAGATATTAGAGTATATGTTGAAATCTGCTGAAACCAGTTCACACTGGGCCTGGTATTCTGGTAGATCAAAACAAATAAAGTATACGTGTGGGAAACGCTGCTGGAGTTCTGTACCTCTCTGTGTGTGTGAAGGAGCTCACACGCTTGTCTTTGTTCATTCATTCTGTTGATGTACAGTTCTGTTTGTGGAGGTATGACCTCCTCTTACCACAAAAAGCACAAGTAACAAGATGGTAGCGAGCAAGAGGCTGGTGTTTGTGTGTGAGGATGCTAATGTGCATTTCTCTCTCTCTCCCCCCTTTCTCTCCCTCTCACTCCCTGTCCCTCCCTCCCAGGAGGTTACGAGGAGTACAGCAGCAGCAGAACAGCCGGTATGAACGGTAACGGCCCCACTAAACTTGTGGACCCGCTGGAGGACCCGCTGCCCGGATTGGGCACCTACGAAGACTTCAACACCATCGACTGGGTCAGAGAGAAGAGCAAGGACCGCGACAGACACAGAGAGGTACGAAGAAGAGTGTTTTTTAAGGAAGGAAAAGAGTATAAAAAACCTGAACTACATCATAGTTATTCAGCACAAAGAGTGGTTTACTTCACTGTCATACCTGTAATAAAGTGACGAATGCTCTATCAAAGCTGTAATCGGCACACAATAAAATTCTTTTGGTGAGTGAAAGTTTAGACTCCAGTTTGTGGCCACGCGAACAGAAAACAGTCACCATGTATAACATCTTGCTCTTCACACCCTGTGTAGATTTTATATTTATAGCTCCACAGATTGTCGCATCGAAACTGGAGAATTGAGGTTACGTACTAGCTGCTGAAGTGGTGGCGGTTTCCCCACATAACTCATTGATCTTAAACTGGTCCGCTTTAACAGCCAGCTAAGTTTATTAAGTGTTACAGCATCACAAAAACACAGACAATACAAGGTACAAGTACATTATCTGAGATCAGTAAATGTAATCTTGTGCAAAAGCACCTGAGCAAGGTAGCACTGAAGCAGCTACATAAATATAAAGTATCATTGATACCATATGTAAAGTAATATGATATAGGATATGAAACAAACAATATAATGATGACAGTAATCGCTCTCTGATATCGATCTCCTCTCCTCTGTGTCCATCCAGATCACAAACAAGAGCAGACAGTCGACTGTGGCTCTGCTGCACAGCGTCAGTGATGCCTTCTCCGGATGGCTGCTCATGCTGCTGGTGGGACTCATGTCAGGTAGTGCACCGCGGTTCTTTAAACTTTGGCCTGGACTCATTTTATTTAATGCACGTGGAATTGAATCAACGTGACAGTAAAGCCTGCTGTTTAATCAGAGAAACTGGGGCTTTTTTTCTGGAAGAAACACTCTGCAGAGTATTTTTTGTGAAGGCTTCAGACACCACAAACCAACTTCCTCTTCCCTCATTTGTGGGGGGGGGCAGTTTCAGCAGCAGATATTTGTAAGGTACAGGAAATAAAACCGAAACTATCTGCCCAGCTTCATATCACTTTTGCTAAGCAGGATTCTTTTCCTGCAAATTGCTCTGATGTTCAATGTGTGGTGACAAAATGACACTGCTACACTGGCACGGAACAATATAGCTAAACCGTATCAAAGCGCGGGCCTGTATTGGTGCGTTATTTATACCTGGTGTACAGCTTTGCCCTAAATTCAGACACCTACTTAAATCCAGCACCTGTATACAAGTAGAATTTGATCATGGAAACACATCACACTGTAGTGTACAGTATTCTGCATACAGTGCAGAATACAGTATGTAGATATCAGTTAAGTAGTAATCTTTGGAAATAAAATGTACTTACAGAGTGCTTATACCTGCTCATACCTTTCCTCTTGTTTCTGTGCTGCCTGCATCAGTTGAAAGTTATTCCCCATGTAGTGACAGTCAGCAGGTGTAGAGCTACAAAATAGTACTAACGTTGCACTGAAAATAGGCAGGGTGACATATTTCTAAAGAAAATGAATCTTTATTATGTTGGCTTGAATCCCGGCAGGCAGTTTTCTTTTTGTTCACTTGGCAAGCCACAAAGTGAGCAGAACACAAGGATGCACGTGACAATAGATGATGGATGTTTGCTCGGTACACATTATCACACCTTCAGCCACAGACCTATAAAAGAAGCCTCTGCAGTGTTTGGATGGAGCTTGTTTCTCTTTGTCCTGAACTCTTTCCTCTCTCACCCAGGCGCTCTAGCCGGCGGCATCGACATCGCAGCCCACTGGCTCACAGACATGAAGGACGGGGTTTGTCTCATCGGCTTCTGGTTCAATCACGAGCACTGCTGCTGGACGTCCAACGAGACGACGTTTCAGGAGAGGGACCGGTGTCCACAGTGGAAGAGCTGGGGTGAGCTCATAACGGGGACGTCGGAGGTAGGAGAACATTACAAAACTTTGGGTTTTCCAGCACTGTAGCGGAGTGAAAATGGTCTTCTCTACACTTAGATGAATGAAATGTACCTATCGTAGCCAAGCTCTCTCAAGCCCTTGTTTGTAGAGCGAAAGTTGGGCTAATAAATGCCAACAACTTGGCACAAAATGTGTGAATGAAATATGAAAACAAAATAAATTCCATGACATGATCCCAGACTTTTCTTCAGTGATTGAAGAGAGTTTTTGCTTATACATCAGGGCCATTTGCACTCTTCACAGGCCAACCCTCACTCATAAATTCATACAAAAAACAAGTGTTATGCGACACTAACAATTCCCATGGCACTAAAATTAGCTGTAATGGTGCTTTGGTTCCATCTGCTGGTTGTAAGCTGTCATGATAGCCACAGCTGAGCCAAGAGCCAGGCTGCTAAATGAATGAAATAAATCTTTTTTTAGATATAATTTGTAACTTAAAGGTTTTTGCTCTTGTATTAGTTAGAAACTAAGAAATCATGTATGTACTTATTTTATATGTGTGTGTGTGTGTGTGTGTGTGTCTTCGTGTGTCCCTGCAGGGTGCGTTCGCCTACATAGTGAGCTACCTGATGTACATCTTTTGGGCTTTACTCTTCTCTTTCCTAGCCGTCACGCTGGTCAGGGCCTTCGCGCCGTACGCATGTGGCTCAGGAATACCAGAGGTAAATCTGCACTCAAAATGACAATGTGTTTAAAAAGCAACATCAAGGTGTTTAGTGCTTTTTTTTTTTACCTATTTCTTCATTATTTGACTTTAATCAGCCTATAGACCATGTCTTATACACATTTTCATTTCCTTTCTTCATTTTTTTCTTCATTCTATATTTACTTCTTCATTGATGACATTGTTTCCTTTAGTAATGCGTGTTTGTTCGTGGACAGGATGATGAACAGGATTTGTAGCCGCACATAATTACATGTAATTATTCTTGTGGGTTTTATTCTTTTCTATTTATGTATGTCTTTGAGTGAAAGCCACAAGCAGAGCTGCAGGAATAAACCGTTCGGAGCGTTAAGACAGTAACGTTGCTCTAATTCAGTAATTCTCTAAAATATGTGCATTAGCTTTATTTACTGTTAATAAACATTTTGCATATCAGTCCCTTTCCTTACTGTCCCATAGTTTTTCCTGACAGCATCCATTCACTTTGATTTATTTACATCCAAACTAAAACAGCATAAAAGATCAATGACATCTGGTGGACACTCTGTTTTACTGGTGGGATTTTATCAATATGGGTGCCCCGCCTTTTTTTAACTGAGCAAAACTAAACATAAAAAGCCGTCCTCCATCCTCTCTGCTATCCTGACATCAGTGTTTACTCTCCCTTCGTCTGTCTTCTTTATTTCTAAGGAAGTGAAAAGCTGAAGATTTGCTTACACTCTGGAAATACAAGTGAAAACCTAACTGAGCACAAGCATATCCAAACTGATTCACCCATTTCATATATACAGATCAAAACACACAAACACAACCCTTCCCTCCACACATAAACTCTGTCTTCCTCCTCCTGCTCTCAAATGAAGACCATCCTTAATTTTGTGGAACTTGAATCCTGTTCAACGGTCTCGTCGCTAAAAGGTCAGGCGGTGGCCCACGCACGTGAGATCAGCTGCTTATTTGAAAGAAAAAGATCTCTCCCTTCCATAAATGTTTACACTCTTACTTTCTCTTGGTTATAAGCTCACACACACGCATATCTAAACTGATCCCTCCCGAACATAAGCAGACACGTAATCACAAATATATCCTCATCGTCTCTGCACACACACAAACTAATCCGTGCATATACAAACACACTCTTCTTTCTCTCTCTGTCTCTCTCTCAGATTAAAACCATCCTCAGTGGGTTCATCATCCGCGGCTACTTGGGGAAGTGGACCCTCATCATCAAGACCATCACCCTGGTTTTAGCCGTCTCGTCTGGGCTCAGTTTGGGGAAGGAGGGCCCTCTGGTACACGTAGCCTGCTGCTGCGCTAACATATTGTGTCATCTGTTCACCAAGTACCGCAAGAATGAAGCCAAGCGGCGAGAGGTAGGCTCTTTGGCAGTTGGGGCGAGGTGGTAAATCATGATTTTATTGCTAGTTAAAGATTCAGTTTTTCAGCAGGAGAAATACTCACAACATGGACTATGTCCGTTAGATAAACGTGTCATTGTTTTGGTAGTCTTCCTTAAAGGAAAATGTTGAGATAAGCTCCACGTGGTTACAAATTCTGCAGTTGTTCGTAGTTTATTTGTTTTTACTTTCATAAAACAGAGTTAACAGATGTTCAACTACCTGTAGGCTCTGAAAGCTGGGTGGGAAATGCTTGCTTACGTTGAATAGAGAAGTTGAAAAATAAAATATGGAACCAAACAGGCTATTGTAGTCTTATAGTCTTTGAATATATTATCTGAAATCCTAGAAAAACAGTTGCTAAAGAAAGATAATCTTCAAATATTCTCCCATTTTATTGTTTCAAGAATAGATTAAAATCACTGCGCTGATGCACTGTGGTTGTATTTGGCCTCTATGACAGAACTACTGGGAACTGCTGGTTTTGCTCTGACCAGCTTATTCTGACTCAGCTGTTATGTTGTAAATCAACTCTACCAAGGAACATCTGTTCATGCAACAATAAGGAGGATGCAGTTCTCCTTTGGTTGTGTCTGAGCAAACCACAAGAACAAAAAGTGCCTCCCACACTGATAACTTAATAGAACATAGTGGATAGTGTGCTAACTTAAATCCTTCGTCCATTTAGTATGCAATGTTTTTACATTTCACAGACAGAAATGAAATAAGGAACTCCTGTTATAGATTCGTATCAGAATCTGTGTTTAACATCTCAGTTGTACTGTAATACAACTGAACTTAATTCAGATGTTTGTTTTTCTGGCATGTAGGTGTTATCGGCAGCAGCAGCAGTGGGCGTGTCTGTGGCCTTCGGTGCTCCCATAGGAGGTGTCCTGTTCAGCCTGGAGGAGGTGAGTACAATTATTTACTGAGTTCTTTCCTGCTGATTAACCGATCTCAGTCCATGTCTGGTAATCCCCCTGTCTGAATCTGTTTAGGCCGGCAACATCAGAGGATATCTGATGCAGCGTGAGACCTCAAATCCACCACAATTATATCACGTACACTTCAGGCAAGATCGATTTGATAACAGCGAATCACGCAAAGCGGGATAAAAGAGAATCAGATGTTCTTGTGTTTTCTGCGTCAGAACAATACTGCAAGTGCCAGTTTTTTTAGTTTTATCAGTACCCAATAACAAAACTAATCTGAATTGGCTTTTAATTACTTTCCACTTCTTGTTTAATTTTTCTCCAACAGCACTGGCACCTAACTTTGGGACATAATAAACCATGACAAAGTGTTTGCATCGATAGTTTGGGAAATAAATGTGTCCCAGCAGCTTTGTAATCCATCTTCAACAAAACACCCTGCGGATGTTTTGGATGAGGATGCACTTTCACGGCCTCAGAGGGCAGTTTTGAGCCAAGAAAGATCAGAGTGCTGCTTCTCAGAGCTCAAAAATAAAAGGACAAAGCGCTAAATTGTTTTTTTATTTGATTTATTTGTGAGTGAAGTGATGTACAATAGCTGATAGCAGAATAGATAATCCATATTTCTGTTTTTATAGCAAGATAATGTGATGAAAAACATTATTTCACTGCATTTTTGATGTTCAAAATGGTAAAAACCAGTTTCACTTAACCGATACACCTGTACTTTACAAGTATTAATGTTCTAAACTACAATTCCTATCTACAGTTTCACACATTTAACTGTCTAGCCCTTTGTAAATAGCACTGATAGCTTTTTGTGGCACTTTGCTGAGCTCTTGCCTCCCTAGTTGATATAATTACCTGTTATCATTATTCATGAGGTGAATATTCAGGTTCACACATAGTTATATTTGCAAAGAAAACCTTTACTAATAAAGTTTTATGTATTCCTTTTATATGTTTAAAGTTCTCTCCCTTCCTTTTCTCTCTCTCTTCTCCCTTCAGGTGAGCTATTACTTCCCTCTGAAGACCCTCTGGCGCTCGTTCTTCGCCGCCCTGGTAGCAGCCTTCACCCTGCGCTCCATCAACCCCTTTGGAAACAGCCGCCTGGTGCTGTTCTACGTAGAGTTTCATGCCCCGTGGCACCTGATGGAGCTGGCCCCCTTCATCCTGCTGGGAATATTTGGAGGCCTCTGGGGGGCGCTGTTCATCAAGGCCAACATCGCCTGGTGCAGGAGACGTGAGTGGTGAAGTTATGGTGAATGTGTGTGTGCCCTAAACAGATGCACACACGGTCTTAAATACTTTGTTTTTTTATTTAAATGAAACCCTTTCCCTTTCTTTCTGACCCCAGTGCGCTTATTAATCAGTTGCTGTCTCTCCAAAAGGTAAATCTACTCGTCTCGGTCACTACCCTGTCATCGAGGTGCTGGTGGTCGCGGCTTTGACCGCTTTGGTCGCCTACCCGAACAGCTACACCAGGATGAGCGGAGCCGAGCTCATCTCTGAGCTGTTCAACGACTGCTCTCTGCTCGACTCCTCTCAGCTCTGCGGCTACAAACAGGTCAGTCAGCTGTCGGCTCTGTTTGTGTTTTTGTGTTTGTGTGTAGAGCTTGAATCTGTGTCTGTGTGGGGGAGAATAAGTCACAATATAGAGCTTTAGACCACCTGATTTAAAGTGGGAATGGTGTCACATTATAGGTAATTGCTTTTTACCATGTTGAGCAATTTCAAATGTTTTTTCTGCCCTTTTTTTGTTTTGTTTTTCTCTGTCTGGCTCCCTTCTATTTCTTTAATATTGCCTTTTTGTCTCTTTCTGTCTTACCCTTGTTTATCTTTCTCTCCCACTGTACTTCCCACACATACTTTCCAGCCAACCAACACATCAGAAACAGGTGTAGGCAACAGCCTGGCTGACCGGCCGGCAGGAAAAGGCCTATACACCGCTCTGTGGCAGTTGGCCCTCGCCTTAGTCTTCAAGATGATGATCACTGTCATTACCTTTGGCATGAAGGTAACACACACACACACACACACACACACACACACAGACACACAAGCATTACAAGTCTACTTGTTATGAACAGTTATCTGAATACTTGTCTTGTGTTAAAGTGTCACCACCCTCCTTTGAATTCGACGAGGCATTTTTGTCTGATGCTTTGTTTCTTACTTATTTGCCATTCTCTGTGAACTCTGTGTAACATAGCGTGTGAAAATGCCACGAGGACAGCTGTCTCTAATATGTCTGGAACTGGATTTCGAACCAGTGTCCCAGTTTCATTCACTGAAATTGCTCATCGAGCCCATTTTGCAGTTCAGATGACGTGTAATTGAACGTCTGGAGCCTTTTTACATGGTTTATATGCTGAGTCACGGCAGCATGACTCACTACCATGTGGCTCATTGGAGGATTAGGTTATTGGTAAAACAAAAAAAGTAATGGCTGTGGGGTTTACATGTTGACGAAGAACGATTCAGTCCTTTTATTAAACTGAGTCACGCTGCACTTCATTTGGCTGAAGATGGATATGGACATTGTTTTTAGCCTAATTATTAGAGAGGACCCCGTCTTTCCAATCGCCGCTCGACAAGATGAGGATGTCTTTGTCCCTCAAGGATTATGAAAAAAAATAGGGGTGGAGGAAAAGTATGAAAAACGTGCAACTCAACTGCATTTATAAGCAGTGTATAAACATTTAATAAATGATTTATAACACACTATAACGTAGTTGTAAGCAGATATAAGTGTTTATTAATGTATTCGTCAACAGCTAACTGCTAACAGCTAACTCCTTCTGTAAACACCCATAAGTGGAAGCTGCTGTATAAACAGATGATGTGACAATATAGTAAAACACAGTTGTAATAATATAGACTATGACTCCATAGGAGAAGTTGATTGCTGACAAATGCTGTACATTAACAAGACTTTATACACATTATAGTGTGTTATAAACCATTTATTACATGTTTATATACTGTTTATAAATACTGACTGACTGTTACCCATATGGCCGTTCAGTAGACTAAAGAGATGAATGCTTTGGCCTGAAAAGAAGACCCCCCCTTTTCTACATTTCTTTTTTCTCTCTTTCCTACTTCTTGAATTGAAAAACAATTCTGAAGAAAATTGTGAGATTCTCAAAGATTCCATCCCTAAAAATCAACAACTCAAAGCTACTTTTAAGTGTCAGAGTCAGTTTCACAAACACACTGATGCCTCTCAGTACTTTGTGTCCTGTTTTTCAGTGACCCAATAAAACTCCTTACGTCTTACCTGCACCTCAGCTATTATTAACTGTTGCGAGAATGAATTTTCTAAGCAGCACTGGCTAATACTTCATCTCCATTTGTCCATCCAGGTTCCCTCTGGTCTCTTCATCCCCAGTATGGCAGTTGGAGCCATAGCCGGCAGGCTGCTAGGTGTCGGCATGGAGCAGCTGGCTTACTACAACCACGACTCGTTCATCTTTAAAGGGTGGTGCTCGCCAGGAGCGGACTGCATCACTCCGGGGCTCTACGCTATGGTCGGAGCCGCCGCATGTTTAGGTGAGACGCATGCGGCAGTTAACACTTGGGTTAGTGCTTGGAGGCGAAGACGGAGCTGAGCCCGAAGGTGAAGCTCTTGATTTAACGACAGGAAAAATAAGATCACACACCCGAACAGCCAAAATGGGGTGTGTGGTGTGTGGCCTCACCCTCAGGGGCAGGGTGAGGAACTCAGATATCCAGAAGCAGCCTGGAATAGATAAAAGAAACCAGGTGGTTGTTTTGGGCATTTGATTAGTATGTTTCATGCTTGCCTTCCTATAGTGGTATTCTGAGTATTCAACTGGTAACATGCCAGAGGGATTAAGATTTCATGTTCAATTCGATTTTGGAATGTCTCGGGATGCCCAGAGAGCAGCTGGATGTGGGTGGGGAGAAGGACGTCTGGACTGCTATGTTTCATTTGCTTCCACTGCAACCCAGACCCAGATTAGTGAAATGGATGGACTGAGGGAGATTTCACAGTAGTTCTGACTCCCTAAAGTCTTATTTTGTTAAAAAATGTGAGAATATTTCATCTTGGTTCCAAAGCAAATCAACAAGTTCCGAGTATTTTATAAAAATCAGGTTTCCTTTTCCTTTTTTTTCACTTCTTGTCAAGAAAGTAGGACTCAAATATAGACAGAAATGACTTGATAAGGTGGTAATTTGCAGTGTAACACTAATTCAGACTATTTATCATTGAATCTATCGATACAAATGTATTAACTGTCTCTGTGTCATATTATGTACAGGAAATTCCATAAGTGTTAATGGATGATGAGAACAAAGTGTTTGCTTTTACCTCCTTATACTTTCCAGTTAACTTTGTCAAAGCTTAAGTCAACCGAGTGCAGAAAACAGATATCTGGTGTGCTCCGTCACCCTCAGGAAATGTTTTGTTTAAAAACAGATGGGCACTAAATTCTTACCACGAGGAGCTGGTTTCAGCTACTCAGAGCATTCAGGGTAACAGGCCAGATTCGTCTGTCAAGAAGATGTGGGAGAGAGGTTTCTTTTCCTTCTGAAATAATTTACTAAAAATTTAGCACAGTCTGTACTTTATGATGGCCTTCGTAAAAGTAACATTTAATGCAAGTGGCCAAGAATCAGTTACAGCAATGAGTAGTTCTCATCTTAGCAAAGCCAAAGATCATAGTCTCTTTACTACACTATAATTTGTCTCTCTGTTTGTAATTTCCTCATAAGTGCTTTTCAAAAAGTTACCCAGAGGCCATTTGCATCATTAACTCCTAAATTAACTAATGTGCTGTTATTGCTCTTGTCCTCAAGATGCTGTAATGGTACGATGGTGTACATCATAGTTGGTTTGTGGTGCTGAGAGCATCTCCAGGTTTTTATTATTGTCTGTGGTCATTTTATGTTTTTACTACTTGTTTTATGTCTGTTTGTGATGTCCTGGGTTTTTTTTGTTTTGTGTGAGCTCACAGAAGCAAATTCCAGCCAACACTGTTCAAATGGCAATGAAGTATTAAATCTGAATCTTGAATCTAATGTGAGCATGTGACCATTTCTCTGGACCCTCATCAGGCTGAGAAAATCCCACCAGTCACAAGCCAGAAACTGGCAAACTTTAGCTGCCAGTTTGTGTCTCTAGCAGCCTCTACCAGCAGGTAGCCCTAGAAGCTGAGTAACAAAAGTAGCTGGTGGATGTTGATAAAGGGACAAAAAAGTTTCCACCGCAGCCAAGATAAATCTAAAAGGTTTTGATAAGCTGTATTTGACATTTTAGCTTCTTTTGCTTACACTGTTTTTATGTGAAAAAGATGTAAAATAAGCTCGGATACTGGACAATATTTACTTTATCTTGCTGAAAAACATGTGAATGTAATTTTTTCTAAACTATACAACAATCAGCATCAGGGAACAATTTTGAGAGCACAATCATCTCCATTTTTGCTTCTTTTTTTTTGAAGTACTGAGCATTTAGCAAAAAAGAGAACTTGCTTTTTCCCAAAGATGAATGTATAACGCTCCCAATGAAACTCTTTCACATCCAGTTGACTTAAGCTCATTGTTTAGAGGGAGGAGGCGGCAGGAGAGAGCTCTGGCGTCAAGTTTAAAGTGTGGCCTTGGTTTTTTTGGCCGCAGCCGTCAAGATGATTATAATTGGATTTAGAGTGGAACCGCTGACCTAAACTACAACATTTCCATATAAACATGAGGGGAAAATAAAGAGCCCAAACTTTCAGATAAAGAAATGATAACTCTAGTATTTACCCGCTCTGTGTTCGAACAGGAACTGTATCCCTTCCAGCAGCAATGATTCACTCAACAGAAATGACTGTGAGTCACCTGCAGATGCCTTGCTCGAGAGTATTTTAACATTTTACCCCC
>NTHP01000150.1:943930-1007232 GCA_003416845.1 Oplegnathus fasciatus
TGGTATGTAAATGAGGCTGTATTTTTTCACTCTTATTTTGTTATTACGAAGCAGAAGAGGCTGATATAGAAAGATTAGAGAACTGGACCGCTTATTCTTGTTATAATAAAAATTAAAAGGGTTCCCTCAAAGTTTGACCAGGATGGAGGCCAAGTATGAAACATATGTTACACACTGTGACCAGAAAACTAAGAGAAACATCTGCACAGTATTATGCAATCCAGTGCAAAAACACCTGCAATCATTTATACTTTTACAAAACTATTACATTTGTGTTGAGACTGTTATGTATGTATTATGTTTGTATTAACTTGTATTATATTTACCATGCATTTACAAAATGTATGTTTAAAGTGCTTCTGTGCACACTTGATTAAGTTCACATAAGAACTACTGTATTTTGCTAATTAAAACAAATTTCTCATTTACCCTTTTTGCTGAGCCTTGTTGATTTTATATTTTTATGGTGTCATTCTTATTCAACTATTCAAATTAATTGAAGCTGGATGTTTGGATTTTCCTGTAAGAACGTTACAGTAAGTAATTCATATTTCCAGTTTTTAAAAGGCCATGCACACCCAGCAAGGTGTTTTCGGTTATTCTGGCTAATCAGATCTCTACTCGGGGTAAAACTGAGCAGAGCTATGCTGGGAATTATGTGAGGTCTGCCAGACTCCATGTACCAATAAGAACGATAAAGGTTTAATTTATCCCAGCCTGAGATGTCAGGGAAGTGTATTTAAAAATGAGGGTTTAATCAGCCACAATAATTAAAATCACTTGGGTGGGTTTACATGGGTGTGCAGGGAATTTTGAAGGTTTGTGTTTGTTACATATTTTTCCTGCTTAAATTGGATAGCTGTAAATGCAATGGCAGTTATTTCATACATAGTATAATATGGTAGTAGTACAGAGCTAGTTGTATTACAGTGGTATGGTAATTTGGCAACCATTGCCATTGTCCTGGTAAAATGCTTCCTCAATTACCATACCATTTCTTTATGGTCCTTTCTTATGATCTAATGAAAGTTCATTATTTTCTTATTATCCTTTATTTACTCATAGCACTGTGAAAACATCTTAAAATCACATTTATCGTTTTTCCGTCATCCATAACCATCAGTACAGTCAATGTATTGCAAAAGTTATTTTATTTTACCACTAATATTGGCCAACTCGCCACTCTACTCAGATTACAACTGTATCGCCGGTTTGCATCCTAGTCAAAACACTGTTTTATTTTTTTTTAACGTACCCTGGAATACAGTTACAAAAACAACCAGTGGACTTTATTTGTAGCAGAATCGGTCATGCCTGTCACTCTGGACCACTTTGACTAATCCACTCCACTACTCTGGTAATGCGCTGCATGTTTTCCACATCCATTAAACTTTTAAACATACCCCACGTTCATAATAACTGTCCATCAAAGTATTGACAAGAACTTTAATTATACTTGATTTGTTCCAATATGGCTGAAAGTCTACACTGTAGCAGTTTTCTGTGCTTTACGTATTTTTCATATTTCTGACTCAATTTTCTCAAACTTTCCATTACGTGGCCCAGATTACTATCGAAGTAACCTCCAGTCAAGTTTATTTTCATACCCAACGCCATGCTACATAAACTTTACGTGCTCTCCACATATTGATCCCATTCCCAATCTGGACGTTATTTAGCCTTTCCAAAACATTCTGCAGATGTGTGTTTTAGTAACCTGAAGTCCAGTTGATATTTGACAGAGGATTATTATACTTGCCATTGATTTATAGAGCCTGTATGACTGGTTAACTTTATACAGGTCTTCAGTCCAAGTCTCCGCCTACACTGAACTTTGCCCATGTTTCCATCATATTCATCCATCAAATTTGATGTTTCAGGAAAACCCTTCACTGTTTTTCCCTTTTACCAGACAGATAAAGTGATTTAAAATCTCTCTAGAGAGTTCTATTTCTGTTTCTGTCTGTAAATGGCACCTGAGATGCATTATAGAGAGGGTAGGCCTGTTTTAAGCTTTTGTTAACCTTAAAATAATACTAGAGAGCTCAAAAGTTGTTTTGCATGTTGGCAGCAGCAGTGTGATTCCTTTCCATTGTACCAATCCAAAGCTTGCCTCTTTTTTAAAAACAATCATTATTCTGGCTTCTCTTTATAGAGTAATCAATACTGCAGCACAACATTGACATATTATCACCTTGTAAAGTTGGTATCGCCAACATGTTAGCTAACAGTTGCCTATTTACCATGGATGTATTATAAGAACTGGATACCGGATCCAGAGATGGCGCCTGTTCAGTCCAATAAGAATTGCTTGCCTGGCGCATAAGCCAAAAAAGTTTCTAGCTTCCGGGTTTACTTCTGGGGTATGCGGTCCACTGAATATATGCAGCAGTGTTAATCCCATCATGCCTCTGGCCCAGCCAGGCTATGGGATCGAGTGAACCCATAGCACGTAGCGTGCTCGTACATGACGTCATTCAGAAAAAAAAAGACTTTTCTGGGCTTTGGAAAAGTTTACAAAGATTAAACCTCCGTGGCTTAAAAATATACAATACAAAGAGTAATAATTGGCCATGTTTATAGCTGGAGGTGTCCTGTCAACAGTTTTACGGATGTCTCTTTACAGTGGTGGTCTATGGGGAAAATGCTTTTTGGGCAGCATAGGGATTTTTCGTTGCAATACTGGCCACTGGAAAAAATTGGATGCAAGGCTGAGCGGCGGCGCCGTATCCAGGTCTTATAATACATACTTACAATACATGCTATTTACACATCCAGGAGACAAGGAGCAACATTAGCATTCTTTTGAAGTACTTTTTCGGTGACCAGGTCCAATATTCACTTGCCTTTGAGCTCTGTTTTGGTCTCCACCAACTCCTGAAGGAAATATCTGGCTCTTCAGCTGCTAAAAGCTCCACTATGCTTAACAGCTAGTTGCTAACTTTGTCTGTCTGCTGTTTGGTGCTGAGCAGGAAGCATACAGTGGGTTTGTAGAGCTTTTTTTTGTTGAAAACAGCGTCTGGAAATGAGTTTGTTGAGAGCAGAAACAGTGAATCAAAACACTAAAGTTTCGTCTGTAAAACCGAAACAATGAGCTAAAAGACGCTATAATGCTCTTTAGAGTAGAAAAGTGAGATAGTTGTCTGAGTTCGTCACTACAAGCATCCCCTTTCACATTACACACAGTCATTTAATCCATTCTTTATGAATATTGATTAGTTCAGCTTTAAAATATAATGCATAACATAAACATCTTTGATGACGAGCCCTTAAATTTGTTTTTTGAACCAGAGACATTTTACAGTTGGAAAAACAAACTGGTGGATAAACTATATAATGGGAGGTCAAAATATCATTTAGCATGAATGCTAGGTTTATATAGGAATGCTCACCCAACTTTTCACCATCTCTGTACTGCTATTTCTTGTTACTCATTGGCCGACATCTAAGCTAATAAAGAAATATCAGCAATAAGCTGACAGAGGTTATTAGTGCAGGTCTTCTTCTCACTTATGTTATCCTCCTGCTTCTTGCTCATACTTCTTTGTCCTGACAGTGTGCTTTGAATAGTTCCTCTCTAGGCTTTTCTCAACCTCCCTCTCTTAACGAGACACATCCAAACAAGTGATGCCGCCCTGATGACATTAATCATCCTACATAGTCAATTTATAGTTTTTTCCTTCGATTAGAAAGCATCCTGTTAGACATTTTTCTAAGGGAATGTTTTGTTTCTGTTCCCAGTCAGTGAATGATAGGATCCATTCAGTGAAACTGTTTATGTTTTTCATCTCCATACTTTATTGTCATCTTTCATTTGGGGAGGTCGGGTGCCTCCACTCTCAAATCAGTTGCGACATTTCATTTCTAGGACAAACCTCTTCAATCTGTGTGTGAAAAAGCAACGACTCTGAGCCACACGGCTTTTCACTTTCTCATTCTCCACGGGTTGTTTCCTTAAGCTTCCTGCGACAAACCCTTTGTGTGCCCAGTAGGGCTGCTTTAAAGACCTTATCAAAGGCTTAATAATGTTTGTTGCTTTACAGCCGGAATAACTGCATTGTTTAGGTGCCCTGCAAGGTATTCTGATAGCACCACTCCCACTGATTTTGAAATTCCCATTTCCAATGGCCGGTAGTCGGGGCAGCAGGGTTGAAACAGTAGTATTGTTCTCCTAAAAAAGTGTATGTGTGTGTGTGTGTCAGGTTGAGCGCTTGTCTGGCCCCACTTAGTCTCTTCAGGATGTTTTGGGTTTTCTGTGTGTGTCTGTGTGCATGCATAAGTGTGTGTGTATGTGTGCGCGCTTTGCAGCTTTATAAAACTAATTTCCTGGCTGGCTCTTAGGAAAACAGAGAGTAACAGTAGAGTTGGGTAATAATGCAGGAGACGCGGGGAGAACGGCAGCACTGTTGATATGAAGGGTGTGTGGCAGCGCCGTGATGGATGTGTTGCGTTGGTGTGTGTGAAGGGAGACGGAGGGAAAGCGGGTGCAGTATGAAGAGAATGCTGATATGGAGATAACTGCTGTATGTAGGTGACTGGGGGGTTTATGTGTGTGTGTCAGGAAGGGTGGTGCTGTATTGGGGGGAGGTGCAGGTTCAGAAAACCAATAGGTCTTTTGTTAACACTCCTATGAAAACACAGTGGGTCAGAGAAAAGTAGATAAAGTGTTAAATATGACCAATGGGCTCCATTAATCAAAAAGTAGTCAGTACTAGACAGGACTGTTTTCTACAGTCTTGCAGTGAGTTTAAATAAAGTTGCATGGAGTGTTTTTGGAGGTGATGGTTGCGTTTAATTAGGATTCTGTTTTTTTTGTTTTTTTTACTTGCATCTCAAAGTCAGAATCAGGTTTATTGCCAAGTAGGTTTTCACATACAATGAATTTCTGAATGGGACTTTGGTGCATAACAATAAACATAGTAAGAAAAAAGATAAATAAGTATTGGAAGTCAAACATCATAGATATAAAAAAGAAATTTAGAATAAAAATATGTAAAATATATGTTTAAAAATGAAAAGAGCTGTACAGTGTTTAAAATCAAGAGGAATATACTGACTAAGGAGTGTGAAAATGTTCACAGTATTAAGAATATGTGCAATAAATGTTTGGGTTGATGTAGTTAAATAGCATTTAGTACTTTCACTTGAGTAAAGGATCTGAGTACTTCCTCCAGCGCTGTTCATATGTCGTCTCTCACATGTACACGTTTTCCTCCTCTTGCCACACACATGCTTTCCTGGTTCCAGATTATGTTTAATTAGTTTTGGAGTCTGATGTTATCATGGATGATCTACATGCTGTCCATGCAGCGGAGCAGACACACACGCACACATAAGCACATAGTTTGCTTAGATTACACACATTCCTATCCCCTCTGCAGGGTAATGAAACTGAACATTCCTGTCATTTACAAAGACACTTGCATACACTGTCCCTTTGTCCACCAAATCACGAGGGAATTTACGTGACTTATACAGCATCCTTATGACCCTTCTTTATTTTTCATTCAATTTCTTCATTCTGGTATTGATTGTGTTGTATCCACCAAGATAGACATGACAACTCTCATTATTTTCTGTTGGAAGTTACTGTAATTGTCGTGTCGTTTTCATGTGGCATACGCTTTAGTCTTTTTGTCTGCGAGTGGTCTGAGAGCAGCTTGAAGTGCCTGGTTCTGGTTTATGCAAATACCCAAACATCGGCAAGTCATTAACACATTAAGCGAGAGCTAATGTAGACTGAATGTGAACCTCAAATGTAGTTTGCAGTTTGCCTTACATGTACCGCGTCACAACATTACTGTCCTTGTGTAACCCTGATGGTCTATATGGATGCACACTGGATTTTTTATTTATGGAGCAGGGAAGACAAGAGGCAGGAAGCGTACAGGAGGGAGGCGGACAATTTCATCATTAGTCTGCCATCTTAATGGCCTCATTTTTTAAAACCATGAAATGTCTGATTTCCAATTCCTGGATGTATCATATAAACTGATGATGTATTGGCAACAGGTGTAACCGAGGCTAAAGGCCATATATCTTTAACCTTCACTTTAATGCGCAGAATGTGTGCACCCAATGAAAACCATATTTCACAAAGGAAAAAGCCCCTGTTGCTTTTCAGTTTGAGTGTTTTTTCCCCAAAACCTCTTATCACTGCAAAACAGTAAACTTTTAGTCTTAAACTCACAGTTTGTAATTTTTTCTTGATTCATTTGTGTTTTAGTGTCCATAAAAACAAAATCGAGTTAATCCAAGGTCGTTCCTTTTCACACATAGACTGAAATATCTCAGTTAATGCTGTTTAAATGGCTAATTCTACATCTGGCCAAGGAACAACAGTCAACAATATTTGGCTAACACTTGCACATTTGCAGAAATGTTGATCAATGTTCATTGTCATAAGTAGATAAATAAATAAGATGCCAGTTAGCTCAGAAACTACTGATCTGACTTTGACAACACTTGTATATCAATAGCACTTTGTTTTGGCTTTTAAAACACAGATTACTGTAAAGGCAACAAATTATTTATCAAACTTTTAAATCTGAAGAGGTATTTTTATGTTCACAAATCAGATTAATCTGACCGCAGCAGAAAACTGAGGATCAACAATTTGAAGTCTACATCTGCTACATTAGTGGTCAAAGTTTGACAAAGCCTAGAAGAATAATACATCTTGGCACTCTAATCTGGTATTTAAGATTAACACTGGTTAGCCTGATTAGGGTGCTACAAATAAAACTCTGTAAAGCAATATTTTTGTATGAAATGATTCTTTGTAGTCCTGCTGATCCCACTGAGAATCAACTGCAGCTTTATTCAACTTACATTCAATTTCATATCATTGTTGTGGTTTGTGGCCTCCTGATCTCATCGATGTACTTAGATATCTTCGAAACCTCCATTCGCAACCTGCTCAGTAAACAATTAACCAATGAAGAGAGTCAAGCAGCAACAGATGCTGACAAAGATGAACATTACCAAACATTAACCAACCTCTCATGGTCAAATTTTGCTTCCCGCAGTTTTAAAAGGCAAAATAGAAAAGTGAACGTGATATCCCAGAGTCTGCTGGTCCAATTTTGGGGGGGTGGGGGGGATAGAGTTGGCACTTTGTTCTGGCTTTTAAATCATTGCACTGATTGGATCACTGAAAGGTTATTCTGTAATCACAGGCCAACATATCAGAAAGGTAACACATGTTACACAACTGGTCTGATTTTGGTGGTATGATACCTTTTGTTGCTGCTGCCTGTATCCATTCTTATATTCTTATAGTGCTTTTGTAAATTGCCACTGCGACTCTGTCAGGGGTCTACAACCCCAGTCAACCACTGGAAGAAATATATCATGGGTCTCGGCACAGGAATTTCGGTGGTCCCCTACTGCCTTTAGTTACTTTTAATTTATAAGGCAATTTCTAACGGAGGCTCAGGATGTTGTCCATGGCCCCCTCTGTAGAGCTCCTCAGCATCGTGGACTTAGGTCAAAGGACATCACCTGGATGTGAAATCAAAGTAGGGGGGTTGTCAGTGTACACATAACAACCTCATTTTTCCCATGGCACCCAGTCTCTGGGTGGGATTAGTTACCGTAACTTAGCATTAGGAGGATAAAAACTAAGTGCTACAGTATTGCTGAGCACTGCCAGTTTTAAAAGTGTTAAGGGTTTCAAATTCTGGATTAATTCACCACAACATCTGCTCTGATCTGGATACCAAACGCATGATTGCACCCTTTATAAGTCTTGGTTTTGCAGCTTTATTGGTGGCAAAGCACTTGCAGATGCTTTCGGTTTTGATGTGTTGCCAAGGTGCTTCTTTCACACCCAGAGCACCACACCTAAGAGCACATGATGTTATTAAGACCATTGGACATGTGTTCACCCAGAGAAACACAGCTGCTGGTTTTATCTTTCTCCAGCATAAGAGAGTATTGAGTTTGACAGACAGATGTGTCTGCACAGCTTTGGCCTTCAAACCTATTCTCCATCTCTGCTGCTTCCCGCTGTTCTTCTTTTGAGACCATTTGATTTGAAATTTTAAATACAGATTGATTGCCCTTGAACATGCAAATTATCACTGACATACCAACTGATGCCATTTCTGTGTGGCCTAACATATCCTTAAATTGCCAATATATAGTCTGCCTAACCAAGACATGTAGAAACCATTCTGTAAGCCTGTAAATAAAGGGAGTAAAAACTGAGAAAAGCAACCCAGGGTTCAAAAGTTTAACCTATTTGTTAATGATGAATTACCCACTAACATTTTGGCAGCTAATTCAAATGGGATAAAGCCAAGTCTGAAATTCACAACACATTTCATTGACATTGTTTACTTCCAAAGTCATTACAAAACAATAAAGCAAATGGGCATAATCCTCCCCAGTGCTTGCATGCATCTAATCCACCCTGTTATATATAAGATTTTATTTATTTGTTCATTGGTTAGATTTAGTTTCCTCTTCATTGGTCTCAAAGTTGAGGTGCAGCAGTTGTGAGGTTTTCACTGTATAAGTGAAACAAAACATTCCTTCATCAGTTTCACTCCGGCATCCATATTACACAGGATGAAAATGGAAGAAAATTCTGCCAAAGGCCAAATTTATGGCTGCAGTTACTGAGAGCTCAGTTTGCACAGGATTGGTATTATCTGGAGACCTCCATTTTAACAAAATTATGGTAGGCCATTTGTGCTGGAATTATTATTTAACAAATTACAGACATGATAGATTCACATGGGGTCAAAATTACTGACAGTCTCTGCAATTATCACAAATTACTGGATGTCCCCAGATGATAAAATTCCTGCATGAATGTGGCGCAAGACACAGACCGAAGGTGAGCATCAGTTCTGGATTAACCTTTTAAACCAGGCAAAATGATTAAAAACACATGTGTTATTACAATGACTTGGGGGAGTAGTTGCAGGTATAGTAACACACATAATGTACACGTGTTAGTGTGTGATTATGGTGCCAAAATTTAAGTTGAGACAGCGTCTGTAGTCAATCACAGCTGTTGCCTGAATAAGTTTGGAAAGCTGAGTCCCAAATTAATATATTTCAATGTGAGATGGGCTGCTATAAATGCTGCTATAATATACACTCCCCTCCAAAAGTATTGGAACAGTGAGGCCAATTCCTGTATTTTTGCTGTAGACTGAAAACATTTGGGTTTGACATCAAAAGATGAATATGAGACAAGAGATCAANAAATAAAAGCTGAAATGTTGATCTCTTGTCTCATATTCATCTTTTGATGTCAAACCCAAATGTTTTCAGTCTACAGCAAAAATACAGGAATTGGCCTCACTGTTCCAATACCTTTGGAGGGGAGTGTATATATAGAATAGAATATACAACACAATACAACACAAACACAAATTTTACCAAAATGTTGCTTTTAATAAGCGCTTAGCAGTAGAGAAAGCCCAATATTGAAAGTTCTGTTTGGTAATATTTGAAACCGACTTAACTGCCTGCTAGTCAATTTAATCTCCTGCTGAACTGCTGAAACATGAAGTGATATATTTTCTTTTAGGTTTAATTCATATAAAAATAAATGACTCGACACGGACATCCCCGTCTGACAATAGGCACTTTATTTGAGCACAAAGTAACACAAAGGAGCATTATTTTAAAAGGCACTAGGCAATCAACAAAATACCTTTACATGTACATTCCTCAAGTGGTATCAAATTAAGAAAAAGAAAAAATTTGTATTGAACAATATCTACATTCATAGACAGTTTTTGAAAGAGTGGTGTGTGTTTAAGACAAAAAACAAAATAGAAATAAAAATGTACAAAATGTAATCCGGGAAAACAATACAACAGCTGCATTGCAAGTCTAGTTATGGTGAGAAAATAAATTAAGTGTGAATTTTGAGGTGGAGTACAAAGGTTGAGACCTGTAAGCAGAAGGTTGCTCGTTCAAATCCCTGGAACAGCTGAGAAAATGTAGGCGGCCGAACAAAGTAGTACTCACTCTGAAGTTTTAATTACACAAGTGGAGCCGCTCAGTCTCCAATAATACAAAACAGTGGTACTTGGAGACAGTAAATAAGGTCTTGATTCGCATGTCTGTGTGGTTTAAAACTGCGTCTGTGGCATGTGTTTCTACTTATTGTGACCTGTATATGAGTTATTATATTTCTATTTATATGAGATCACAATTGCAGGCCTCTAAAGTGTGGACAATTTGCCTGTCCTCACCTCTTCAAGGAGTATATTTACGCATTGGGCTTTTATTTAAAGTCAAGGTTAGAGTCCTCGCAAGTATAGTCATACAAACCCAATTATGTTTTTCTCAAAGTTATTTTGAAATAGAAAGTTTGGGAGGGCTGAAGGCCTGGATCGCATTTATCCTCTTTGGTTGCGGCATTTGATAAGTTTGCCAAATGTCATTATACTGCTACAAACATTGTTCTGTCAATGTGTCATGCTCGGACAATAAACTGGCAACAGGAGCACATTATAGTCGGTGGGACAATGTCCGTAATCTGGTCTTGATGAGTTGATATTTCGATCCACCTCAATGCCAGCAACATGATGTGACAGCATATTTGCTACAGTCCAAGCTTGTTAATCACCAGCAACAGTTGGGGGTGGATTTGAAAACTCACTAACCACTTTCGCTATTTAGCAACCATAAAGTTTATAAACCACAGATGTTTCTTGGAGCTGGTGTGGAAGCAGAAATAATCTCATTGGTTCAGTCGCACCTGGAGGAGCCATTGAATTACTTTTGTCGAAAGAAAATGAGCTAATGGGCAAAGTAAAATAGAACAGGAAGCTCTTTTTATCCATTCATGAAGGTGGTATTTGTGACAGGTACACACCATTTTAAAGTTGGAGTAGGGCTAGTTAGCTTATCCTACTTTCTCTGCCATGTCTTTTTGATGAGATTTAACTCAAACAATGACATTATTTCTGCCTCAAATGTGTGTAACCCACGCTGCATAGCTAAAACTACAATCTGCTACAAAACAATTGTTGATTAAAGGTACCCTGTAGAGTTTTTGACCACTTGGAGTGCTGGGGAGCAGTGTTTTTATGAGTGGGACCAGGGGTGACGCAACAGTCCTACTATTCCACTGATCAACAGTTGGTGACGCTAAAATGCCAAGAAGTGTAACAACATGCCAAAAAAGGCAGAAGAAGAAGGATGCTAGCGAGCAAACATAGAAGTAAACAATGCAGGTTTAAAATGTATCCAGAAATCTACTTAGCAAATGTCTTAAGAGGAAGGAAATAGATTCATCACCGTTACTAGTCTTCAAAGATAACACAATGCATTTTGGTGAGAAACGGTAAATGTAAACATAAAAAAGCTTTTAAAGTATTAGCGACAAACCTTGGTAGACAAACAGCTACATTTCTACCACCATGTTAACTGTGGCTGGTTGGTTTTTCCACCCTCTCCAAAGCTTAAGCAAAAGAAACTGTTGCTTTTGGACGACCAGTCTGTCAAACTAAAACAGGGCTTGTGATGTACTTCTCTTGGAAATATATAATTATGTTCAACAAGACACACTATTTTAAAAAAATATAAACACAGCATGGATCTTGGATGGGAGCTCAAGCTGAATGCAGCCAGAAACTGGTCTCAGAGCTGATTTATGTGAGGTTTATGTCTCGGAGCGCTTCACAGTAACCACTCAGTATCTTTGTCCAGGTTTACTGAAGAGCAAATGATTGACAATGTGTCCGACTCGTGGTCTGGCAATTTCTAATGTAATGCTACAAACTGTTCAATATGAAACATGGGCATTGTTCAATAATACAAACGGGGCTGCCAGGTTCAACAGTACTGGGCTGTTTTCATCTTTGAGAATGTAATTGATTAACTTGGCCTTGTGTTGGCTTCACAGCAGTCCACACACACACTCCCTAACTCACATACACAGAATGACACTCTTATATCGTCCAGCTGATCTGATTTTAATTGGCTACTTAGTTGTTTCCCTTTGAGACATGAATGTTTCAGAGCAGAACTTACATACTGTACATGAAAATCTGATTTGATCACGTTGGTTGCATACACTTTCTTTAGGCGTCATGGTGGCTCAGTGGTTAGCAAAAAGCACATGGGCTTGGACCCTACCCAAATGGCTGGGAAAGTCTGGTATGGTTTGAATTTTCTGCCTGTTTCTGAGTACATTTTACAGTGACACATTTTTGGTGCGTTAACTCTGAAATCCAGCACACCGAACTTGAAATGAAACAGCAACGTTAAAGTCCATCCACATCAACACTGTTGGAATTGTAGCCATTTTTATACATAGTCCCCATATTTTCGGGGGCCTGAAAGTGAGTTAATATAAACTTAAATGAAACAATTAAAACTTTGTTCTAATACTTCCAGATTTTTGATGATTGAATTGGCCTCTACTATCATGACGACTAAATGACGAACTTTGGTCTTAATGCCTCAAATTTAGATGTTTTCAACTACTGAGATGATTTGGGATGACATGGCCCCACACTGTGCAGGCAGGCTTACGATTTTTATGTTTTTAAGCATAAACAGAGCACGGCACTAAAGCAGCATATGTGCCCGTGGCTTATTCATTCATTATCTAACAGAAAGTGAAGTGTTGTGGCAGCTCTGAGTGATGAGCAAGCTCACTCTGCAGGGTGCTGCAAATGAAAAACATTTAATAACCAGCAGGAGTCATGAGTTGTGTTTCCTGCAAAGAACAACAAAATGATCTTTGGACTAAATCCTAAGAAACTACTACCAGTTATTTGCAACAGTGGGGTACTTTATGGATCTCTTTCACTATCTTCGGCAGAGTGAACGCATCCTGGTGAGTCTTGACTTGGGGAAATGGATGTCAAACGTCTAGAGGTCTAGGTTCAAATATTTTTTATTTAAGAAGAGATTTAGTTCCCAAACTTTTTGGCATATTACCCCTTAAAATAAAGCAGTGTCTACTTGCAACCCAGTGTCACAGTTTGCGGATGTCCATGTGTTGTGGGCAATTCCACCAGTGTCCAACAGTGTCCAACAGTGATATCCAATATTTCATAAAAAAAGCAAAGATCAGAGAAAGATCCCCCCAAAATACAAATTTGTCTGGCAGAACTTTGTTTTTCCTTCTTCCCTTTTCTATTTATCATTTTGTAAGCCCCCAGATTCATCTTGTTACCCATTGAAGGGTCCTGACCCCCAGGTTGGGAACCACTGATCTGGATTACATATAACCAATGTTTCTAAGGCATTTAAATGACTATCTGACAATGTGAAGGTCGGAACTACATGCTGAAATACATTCATCGAAATGCTTTCAAAACAATGGTTATTTATAACTTAGATGTCTAAAAAAACATTCGCTTTTCAACCACTTTCAGCCCAGTTTTAACTCATGACTGTTGAGCCAATTATGAATATGAGTTGGGCGAGACGACTGATCGGACCAAGTAAGACCGGGTCTGTTTGGTAAAGTGTGTGGAGGATTTTTNTACGATTTTTATGTTTTTAAGCATAAACAGAGCACGGCACTAAAGCAGCATATGTGCCCGTGGCTTATTCATTCATTATCTAACAGAAAGTGAAGTGTTGTGGCAGCTCTGAGTGATGAGCAAGCTCACTCTGCAGGGTGCCGCAAATGAAAAACATTTAATAACCAGCAGGAGTCATGAGTTGTGTTTCCTGCAAAGAACAACAAAATGATCTTTGGCCTAAATCCTAAGAAACTACATGCTGAAATACATTCATCGAAATGCCTTCGAAACAATGGTAATTTATAACTTAGATGTCTATTTTTTTGTAAGCGAAAAGTTGGTGAAAGTCGGGTCAAAATTGAGTACTGACAACTCGCAATTATGAATATGAGTTGGGCGAGACGACTGATCGGACCAAGTAAGACCGGGTCTGTTTGGTAAAGTGTGTGGAGGATTTTTTCTCCTTTTTTGGCCTTCTCAGTCCAAATGTCACTGCATATAAACAGTGCTAGCTGCTGGTTGCCGTCCATGTTTGTTTTGGTGCAAGAACACTCAACAATTGGTGTTGTCACTGGATCTACAGCCAGAACTCCAGTCTTTACTGACCAGTTGTTCAGTGAGTTGTCTAGTGTATTTACTCAGTCATGAAGTTTATGCTCCTTCCTTATTGTCATAGTCTTTATGTGTGGTTTGTCCAGTCTTTGTTGGTTTCAGCTAGTCTTCAGGTTTGTCCCAAGCTTTAGACGCCTACTGTAAACGTCTTTTGACCTTTTGAATTACCAAAACCACGCTCACTGGGATCAACAGTTGAAGGATGTTCTCTTTGCTCACCACATTGCCACACTGTAAATCTCCACATGCACAGGGAAAGTTCAAATATTTGTTTATTTTCTTAGCAACAATGTGCTACACATGTTCACAGCTACAAAACTGTCCAGTACAAACAAGCCTCAGACACATTCAATGCAGAAGTTTTCCCAGCCAGCCCAGGGATTTATGCTGTTATAGTATGAGTGTGTATGTTGCATTATCACCATCGCTGGACCTGTTTCAGCGAGGTGTTTGTTTTGGTTGGAGTGCAAGAAAGAAAAGGCCGTATGATTTACCGCGGATAACTAACCGACTTAGGCTCAAGTTCACGGAGGGAGAGCGAGCTTGGTGTGTGTGATGTGATGCAGCGTCTGTGGGCTGAGAGAAAGCCCGACAGAAACGTGACCAGGTGCAAGCCACCCGGCGAAAAAAGCAGCTAAAACAGCAATCAAACACAAAATGAAATTTGCCTTCAATTATGTGCTTTGCACAGAAAAATAAATGGGATGAATTGTTGTTGCGTTTTCATAGCTCCCCTAACAAACCTATAATATAATGCAACCTTGCATAGAGTATATACACAGGTATGTGAACCACAGTGCAAGAAGGATGGGCTTAGCCTGGATGTCAGCTTATTAAAAGTGTGTGTCAGAGTGTGTGTGTAGGCATATAAATCCTTTCCTCTCAGGGAAAACAAATTGAAGGTTGCATACACAAATAAAGAAATGTGTGTGTGTGTGTGTGTGTGTGCGTTTGTTTGACCTCGTTTTATGAATTGTCCATGTGTATCAAGCCCTTTGAACAAACATGTGCAGTAAGTGCACACACACACACACACACACACACACACACACACACACACACACACACACACCCTCCATACCTCCAACTGACAACTACCAGATGGCACAGGGAGGCTAGACAGTGTGGATAAATGAGAGTGTGTCGGAGTGTGTTTGCGTCTTCGCTCTGGATGTGACACTGGATGATGTGTGTGTCTGTCGAGCGCAGACTAGCCTCGATGTGGTGTGATGTGATGTGTGTATCTTCTTTATGTACATACATGTGCAAGTGCGTGCCAGAGGAAGAAGCGTGTAGGGGTTGAGTCTGTGCTACTCGGCGCATGGTTTATGTCTGAATATCCCCTATCGCTCCTTCCAAATCTCTCTTTATGTGCATCTGTGTCTTGTTACTAAATCTGCTCTGTTTTCCCAAAATTCACCTTTTCTGTGTTGGCTTGATTAACTGTTTTGCTGAGGGACTCCAAATCTGCATCATATGGGTGTGTTTCCAGAAGCCGTACAGTATCAGAATTGCACAAAGGGACTGCATGTGGTTTTGTGTATGTATCAGTGTTTCCAGGTGACTGACAGCCATATTGGAGGTATTCATCTCTCGGTCAACAGCTGCTGGTGTGTCTGAAAGTACAATTTGACGATGATTTTAACAGTTTCAGCACTAATACACCAAATGAATTTAGTTTTCCTGTTAGCAACTAACTTGTTAAATAACTATTTCTATAATGTTAAAACACATCTAATTAGATGGCTCATGGTTGTATATTAAAGGAATAGTTCAACATTTTGGGAAATACACTTTTTTTTTGCTATCTTGCCAAGAATTAGATGAGTTTGATACCACACTCATAACTGCCCATTCAATATGAAGCGACAGCCAGGAGTCAGTTAACGAAGCTTAGCGCAAAGAGTGGAAAGGAGGAGAAACAGCTAGCCCGGCTCTGTCCAAAAATCACAAAATCCTCCTTCTACAGGCTAGCTGTTTCCCCCTGCTTCCAGGCTTTGTGCTAAGCTAAGCTAACTGCCTCCCGGGTTTAGCTTGAAAATTAACGGACAGACATGACAGTGATATCCTCGTCTAATTCTTGGCAAGAAAGTGAATACCAAATCCCAACATGTCAAACTATTTCTTTAATGTTAACCTCAGTGTCTGTGCTAAAGTAAGGTACGTCTGCTCCAATTTCAGGTCATTCTCCTCTAATATTAGAGCAACTTTAATTTTTTGGTTTGTGATGAAACCAAAAAGCAACTGGTTTTGGTGATTTGCAGGACAAATGATGTCTAGGTTAAAACTGGGCTTAAATTGGTGCAAAAGTGAAAATTGCTTTAGACATCAAGGTGTTTTAACAACATTTCAGCGAGTATATTTCTTATATTATTACTTAAAATACTGTTGAAGCATCTGCTTCATGTAACCTAGACATTTTTCTTTTGATCTGAAAATCACCTAAACTGTGCTGTGTGAATGTTTTTTGTGTTTGTGCTGCTAGCCTATTTGTACGTGTGTTGTGTTCCTGTTGGTTGCTTAACTGATCCTTAAAGTAAAACTGAATGCAGCCTCACAGGGTAGACGAGAAAGACAACATAGATCAAATTCTTGACAAGAAAAGAAGAAGAAAGATCACGAGGGAAAGTGAAAGAGAGGAGAGAGGAGAGAGGTCAGCAACACAGACTGGTTGGGCTGCATACCTCCCTCATCCTCTTTCTCTCTCTCTTCCCTTTTATCTTCTGCTGGGCTCATTCTTATAGACATTTACAAGATTACTCCCTCTCCCTCCTCCTAGTTTTCATTCCTCCTTTCCTTGCAGGCTCCTTTGTTCAAAAGGCACTCTGTGTTGCTTCTCACAGTCTTATTACTGTATCCAGTACAAAGAAGCACTCCTCATCCTCCTCTAAAAATGTCCGTGCATAAAATCCGGGTAGATAGTCCTCAGCAAAATCCAAGTGGTTTTAAGTCCAGTCAAGGTAAAATACACATGAATTACTTTTAAAATCACCACAGTTCATTGTCTAAATCTCATTCTCAGCCATCCATATGTACAGTACTCTCATGGCACGCTTGTAAAAAAGTTATATTCCACAATTTTTTGCTTTGGTTTGATCATTTGACTTTCTTCTGCTACCATTCCACCGTCCTTCCTCACATCTTCGATGCAGAGTTTTTTATTGTGTGTACATTCTTCGGTCTGAAATCCAAATCCGAGGGTCTGATTTATTCCCACAAGAAGGCTGTTGACGTGCGAGATACAGTGAGATTCATGCCTTAGTTTGGGATACAGGCAGCGAGGTGGGGTAATTTTTGGGGTGATTCTCGTCTAACAGGAAGCCCTCAAGGTTTTTAATGTTTTTCTGTGGTTTGCTTCTCTTTTTGGCATCCAAAAGGTAATTTCCTTCCCGAAGAATCCACAGAAAATCGATATCCTCACATTTACTTTCGCGTGATTGCACATGTATCTTTGTATATCTTGCTCTCGACGGTTAGGTATCACTTAATGGAGAGTAAGGAAGACAAATCCACTCTTTCTTTTCCCTTTCACCTCGTCCTCTTGCAGCGTCCACTCAAGCGAAGCCTTCAAACCCCAGTCCTTCCATCCTTCAATGTATCCGTCCAAGCAAACATTGAGGATCCAAGAGCCAGGCCAACATCCCACAGCTCCATCTAAATGGCCCTTTTTCCAATCAACGGATATTCAAAAGTCTCCAGCCCACCCATTTATCCATCCATCGTCCCATCTGTTCTTTTTTTTCTTCTACCCCTTCCTCTCAGAGGTCCAGGCGGAAGGCGCCGAAGTAGCTGGAGGAATCGTCTGCGTTGACCATGGTTGGGGAAGAGACGGAGACGAAGAGCTCGTCGCCGGCTCTCAGCTCAAAAAGTCCTCCCTGGTAGACGGAGTGGAGGGCGTACTCGGCGTCTGGAGCCCAGCACTTTGTTCCCACCCCCTTCAGGAGCTGCACATAAAGGTAAGAAAGATATGTAACAGTTTGTATCAATCGACATGCCCACATTACTTGAAGTCAAAAGGGATAACATGCCTGTATGGGGCTTGGGTAGGAGGTTTTCTTGTAGACGCACTGCACCAGCTGGTGGCTGACGCTGCGCTGGTCTCCGTCACTGGCTGCCGGGGACGGATAACGAAAATACACCTGGAGGCAGGACAGAGCAGAGTAGGGAAAGAGGATCAAAATAAAGCAAAGTATCAGGATTGTTCCACTCACGCTATAACGGCATGCATCTCAGACACTGAGAGACACTTTGGACCAATGCTCAAAAGATTATCCTTTAATTTAGTTGATCAACAACTAATTCAGCAATTTAAATCATCTGAACTAACTTAAAAAAATGCCAACCATTTTTTAACACCAACATGAGGATTCATAGCTTTTCTCTATCTGATATCATTATACATTTAATTCCTTTGAGTTTAACACTTTTATAATTTGACACCTTGAGTTCTATACAAATGTGCTGATTCATTAGCATTATTAATAATGAAAAAAATCATTATTAGCAGCTGTACTTTTGATAAGAACATCCACCAATGTGCATAATTAAAATATATTGTAGCAGTATTTCTCTTCTTTCTCTCGTTTGTCATTTAGTACTGCAGTCATCACCATCACTTCAGCAGTCATGTAAAAACACAACGCCTAATTTATAAGCAACTAAAATAGTCATTTCTATAATAAACAATATGATTTTCTATTTGTTTCATTGTCAAAAGGTGTTCCTCATTGTGTGGAGGAAGTTTGCACCAAATCTACATAAAAGAAAAGACTTTTACTCTGAATTACAGTAATGGTACTGAAAGCACAGTATGATCACCTGTGAGTACAGGTAGTACCGCCCATCCTGAGGCACTCGCAGCTTCCCGTTGGACAGGGTCATGTTGTGCAGGTGAGCGCCGAAGCTCTGATTGGCCCATGAGCGGACCACGTGGCGACAGGACTGGTGGAGACCCGGCGTGGGGATCTGGTAGGGAGGGAACCCTGTTGGTGAGAAGGAGAAAAGAGCGGTGAGTCAGACTTTGATTCACATCTGAAACACGGAGGCCACTCTGAGGTGTCTGAACATCATGTGGTGTTTCCCCCCTCGAGTCCTTTATTTTCTACTTTATTTTATTTACTTTGTGTCTCCAATATTTGTAGCCGGACTAAGCTGTGGTCACTTCAGCTTCACCTGTAAGAGGCAACTGGTAATGTAGCATGAAGCACTTGTCCCGTTGCTATGGTTACCAGTTGTTTAATATACCTTGCACACTGATTCAGAGCCTGTTGTTCCCAACTGTTGCATGAGGTGTCCTATTTAATATGATTTTAACGGACAGCCGATCAGTATTTTTTGTGTCTTTAAAAGTCAAGGCAGTGGCTCAGTTTCTTTTAAATAAATACAACACCAGCTGGTTCTGAGTCAGCCAGACCACTAGCCAGTAAGCCAGCGAGTCTTGGGCTTTCCTTCCATATTCAACAAGCATCTTTTCCCGTGCGTGCATGCCTCATTTCCTGTCCCCCTACTTTACGCCTTCATCATTCATGTGCATGTTTGCATATTGTGCAGGACTGGCAGATTGAACACTTAGCAACACTTACAGAACGTAAATACTGCGGAGAAGTGTTCAGCGTTGGAGCTGTTTAAATGCTGCTGTTGGTGTTCCTGCTGTAGTTTGGTAATTGCATGTATCATAGCTACTTCTCTGTGTGTGTGCGGTAATTCTCTGGCGTAGCTAACACGCTATTGTTTCCTTCACATTTGTAAGATAATAGCTTATTAGAAAAACACATCAAAGTCTCTTGCTGTTGTACTTCCTTATGAGAAATCCAGGCTGAATGTGTGAACCTCACCCTCTCTTCCTTCTTCCCTACACACACACACACACACAAACACACACACACAACACCATCCTTGCCCTTTGTCAATTCAATGGAAATAACATCAGGCGGCCTTTGCCAGATTGTCAACACCCTTCAGCTTGCACGCCAGTTTCAGATGAAACGATACGAAGGTCTGGATAACACACACACACACACACACATATGAAAAACACATTCCAACTTTAAATTACACGTTTAACGACACACATGCGCACACTGTCCTAATATATATCTGTTTTACTGCTGTATTCATTCATATACCTCACTGATTCGGCCCTTTCTTGTAGGAAAAAGCCTCTGGCACGCAGGAAGTGATGTTTCATTAGAAGAACAATTGGTCAGACAAAAGGAATCTGAATCCTTCAATGTACAACTCAAGTTTCATATTTGAGATTAAGGTGGAACGTGCACAGGAAGAGTAAAACAACAGAATTTCATCATTAATACAGCAAGTTCAAGTCCTAACATTGTTTACGCGCCTTAGCCTGCCCTTATATTAACAATTAAGGGATTTACCCAGTTAATTTAAGGTATATATCACGCTTGCACAGCAAGGGAAGATTACGTGATACAATTCAGCGATCCAAGAGATCCTGAGTTTAAGTTAAAGGGTATGTGCATAGACAAAAGATGATTAGGGCAATTAAAAGAATATTTTAAGGGGTTTTGATGGAAATTTTATAACATTTCGGCCATTTATACAGGTGTACCTACTGCCTTCCAGATGTCTGCATCATATAAATAGACACATGTAGGCAAGGAATAAAAACTGTTTAGTGTTTTATTGTTTAGCACTAAAAAAGGTGTATTCCAGTGGTCATAAAGCTTCCACGCACACACTGACGCATAAAAAGTAACTTTGGTGATATTCAGTTTCCTTTTTTTTTCTCAGTCTTCCTGAAACCTTTGACGCGAAGTAATAATCTCTGACACACAAATGCCTCACCTTGAGAGCTGGTGTCTCTGAGGGTCAAGTGGGCAGACGGCCTCTGGGCCACCGAGGTCATGAACTTCGACCCCGAGTTGTTGAAAGATCGAGGCATGGTTCTCGCCTCTGAGAGAGAGAGGAAATGTCAAAATAAAAGTCAGAAACGGCGTCGTTGCATTGTGGTCTCTGTGTGTGTTTGTGTGTGTGACAGATGCTCACCTATGAAGGTTTGTTTGGAGATGATGTTCTCTGTCACCTGAAAGAAAGGAAAAATATCATCAACAACAGGGACATTTGTGGCTCACATGACTGTTGAGCTTTCAGTAAAAATTAATTGGAGGTGATAAATGTTAACTAGAGGTTTGTTTGTCCACCCGGACCGGGCTAAACGGTGCTGCTCGTTCATCTTAAAGTGTTTATTTAACTTTTATGAGTGAAGTTAATTATTAACCTGCATTTGTTCTGTTTTGGATGGATTTTTTGTTGTTTTTTGATGGATAGCCAATACTGGTTGTGAGTGTTCAGACTGAAATGGTTGTAAAAAACATGGTTGGGATTTATTTTATAGGTAACTCAAGTCAATTTTACAACAAATTTTACTCTGAGGGCTTTACAATCTTTAATGACATGACACCTGGACAGGTTTAGACCTTTGATTCAGATGAGAAGAAATGTCACAAAAAATCCCTTTAATAGTAAAAGGGGGGGAAAAATGTAAGTATCAGTAGTAAAATTACAGTATGGAGAATCAGAATGACCTTACTAGGTGAATAAAGCACAAAAATATATCATTAAGTACATATTAAGTGTAATAATTTCAGAATAAGAGGGATAAACTATAAATAATATGCTTTTGAATGTCTAATATGGACAGTATTTCCTCCACAAGCTAGATTTAATAATGTTCAGTTGCTAAGAGTTTTTGCAATAATATTTTTCCACTTTCTTGCAGCTGTGAGTAGCTCTTCCTTTTCTGTTCTGTGTTGCATTGTGGGACAACAGTGTCTGTCAACACCACTCTCAGTTATTAAGCGTGGTGGCGGCGTTTTAAAGTTTCTTGTGTTGTTTTATTCAGTGTGAAAATCCAAAAAAAAATCATACTCCAAACAAGGTTAGAATTAAGCTAGAGTCTGGTTTGAAAATGGAAGACGGGCCACGTCTGCCTCCTCTCTCTCCTGCCTCCTTCCAGCATCACAGCAATAAAATTTCCCTCTTTTCTTCTCTCCGTCCTGTCTCTGTTTTGTTTCTCCTGCTCCTCCGTGTCATCCCTCGCCGTTTCATCTTCCCCAGACACATCCACACCACGTAGATATATATATGTACACACACACAGATGCATTTTCTCACTCTCACACACTCAGTAATTCTTCTTCTCTTGCACACTCACATGCTAATGCTTTCTGTACCGACTGTCTTTCCCACTTTGTAAATCAAGCTCCAGCGCCCCTTTTTTCATTTATTTTCAGTTATATATCTTTCCTTCTTTTCTAACACCTTGTCTCTCTTTCCTCATCCTTTCATTTTCATTCCATAGTTTAACGTTCGTCTCTTGATCACCCTTCATTCATAATCCTTTCTTTTCATCCTTTTCGCTCTACATGCTAACCTTTCACCTCTTTCCCTTTCTGTCTTTTTCCCTCCTCTTCTCAAGTTTTTCTGTATCACGTCTCTCCTCCTTTCTATTTCTACTTTTCTCTATGTCCGTTCGCCTTTTAACCAGAAGGTCACGTTAAATGACGTGTTACCAGTCATGTGCCCCAAAGCAAGGCACTGAGCCCCCTGTGGTATAAATCTCCCTGATTAATTTACTGAAATGCCACAAAATCCTGAATATGATTAATTTCACCGCTGTATTTAATGGTCATCCAGCTACAACCGCGATGTTATTCTTGGCAACTTTCTCCTGCACCGAACACTCAACCCAACCTGCAAATTGGACATGATCGCTCTGGGGTTTGGCGTGTGTGTGTGCCTGTGTGAATGCAAGCATGGGGGCCCCCCGCTTGTGTATACCCTATATACTCTAAGGGGAACCCAATACAGTAGAGTACAGAGCGTTGACCCGGACCGCGCTTGCTTGTCTCGCTAGGCGTAGCGTGCCTGTCTCGGCCTCACGTTCCTCAAGCCCTGAAAGCAGAAAATTACCCGCACGCACACCCACGCACACTTGGAGAAAGAAAGAAAATTGCCAACAGACGTTCTGCCCTGCATGTGGCTGCAGTTGAACAAGGGGGAAAAAAGAAATGTGGGGGTATTTTTCAGACTCTTGATCCCCCTGTGAGCTTTCAGGCCTCTGTCAGGGTGACTCCAGAACAGCATGTTTTCAATATACGAGTTCAACACGTCTGCTGTCTTTAACACCTAAAAGCTCACATGGGAAACTAGTGGAGTGAAATCAGCTGTAGAGGCTGCATGCATGAGTTATGTTCCTCACAGCAGTGGAAGCTCTCTAAATCAGAGACTTCTCACCAGCTGTGTGTTTAAAGGTGAACGCCACTGTCGTGTGGAGTTACAGCCATTTATAGTGTTTTCTTACTTACTGTTTGCATCTGGTTTGTATTTAGAACACAGTGTGTGTAGTTAGATATTAATACACTTAGAGTGAAAGGTGTCACACCACTAAATTGAAGACATGAATGTGACAATTAAGGTAGTGAGGAGATTTATTTTTGACAGTCTGTACTCCTCCTCTCACTCAGCGTCAGCTGGGATCAGCTCCAGCCCCCTGCAGCCCTCTAAAGGATAAGCGGATGTAGCTACTGGATGAATATTTCCTGAAGGAGACTTCCATGAAGATATGAAAATACTCAATTTGGCACAATGAAATACAGATAAAACAGAAACAGATATTCTCAGCAGCAGTGTTTCCATCTGGTGTGATCAGATCTCAACAATTACAGCTATGTAGAAACACTCTTGGCTCTACAGGTGGTGTCAAGGTGATGAATTTGGAATCAAAGGAACCAACCGGTACTTTTTAGCTTCTTGTTTGGATGATTGCAGCTTTAAATTAAGGTCAATTATGGCTAACATCATGGGATTATCCCAAGTAAGAAGCTTCAGCTTGTTGTGGCAGTTTGCTAATGACAACAGCGTGCATGGAATAAAACCAATGTCAAGATTTCAACACGTACAGCTTTTGGTACACAACTCTTTTGTTTCCTAATGTTTTGGAACATAGATATTTAGAGTTGTTTTGCTGTCTTCACTATAACGAATTATGAATTATGCTATTGTGGGCTTAAAATATGAGTAAAGAAAAGTATTCAGTATTTTGACGGGGTGGATCTCGCATGCCTATTTGTTTGTCTTCCTGTTTTTCTGTCAAATGCACAGGGTGGATTAGATTTTCACATAATAAACAAGAATCTACAGCCATGCTAGTGGCTTTGTGTGGCTGTACTAACATGCTCACAATGACTATGCTAACATGCTAATGTCTAGCAGGTACAATGTTTACCATGTTCACCATCTTAGTTTAGCATGTTAGTATACTAAAACATACAATGTAGAGGTGAGGCTGATGGGAATGTCAGTAGTTTTGCAGGTATTTGGTCATAAACTAAAGTTTTGGACAACCAAAGTTGTTACAATTCATCCCGAGGGGAACATGAATGTGTGTACCAAAGTTCATGGCAAGTCATCCAACCATTGTTGAGATATTTCAGTCTGGATCAAAGTGGTGGACCAACCGACTGACACTGCCATCCCTACAGCCATGCCACTAGCATGGCGAAAAAACAAGATGGAATAAAGACCGATAATATAATAATATCAAATCATCCCAAAAAATCTGCTGTTTGAAGGTATTTTTTGACTAATAACTGACTATTTTTGCAATATTCTATTTGAATTATACAACTAAATATTGTAGTTTTCTTTGGAAAGTGGTAAATCAGATGGCTCATACAGCAATCAAGGGATGAAACAGCAGGTTGCGTAACAATATCAGACCAGGAAGTAAAGTGTAGAAGACATCTGGAAGTTCAAGCGAATACATGGCAACTTCCACCACAGCTTGCGTCCGCCTGTAGTCTGAAACCTGGAAACAGTTACCGCGTGTTGGAGGTCGAGACAATTTTCTGAGTCATGCACCCTGCAGATGAGCTGGACTAAATGAATGCTGCATAGATAACATGTCAAAGCTGCATGTAGTGTTTTCCAACTTCTTCTTTATGGTACCTTTCATGTTTCTTCTTTCTTAGAACTGTTTATGCTGGAGTTTTATGTGCAGATGGTTTTATGGTATAGCCTGGGAGCTGTATACTGTAAGCTTATAACTCTGCCGTTGGATGTCTTCTAAACGGACTTCTCATGTTAGATGTCTGGATGTCTTCTCACCTCCAATGAGTTTGGAAATATTATGTTTTACCTCTCTTTTGCTTGTTTTTTTAATCAAATTCCTCTCTCTGAAGTCAGTCATTTTTGCACACGACCCATCTATGTGCCTCCTTCACGAGGACACACACCGTCAGCTTGATATGTCAAGATTACCATGTAATAAAAACAGTTTTAGAGTACAGTACTCAGTCACTCCATTAAGGTGAGCTCCATATCGTCTTCTGCCAAATTGACCATTGGCCTTCGAACTTTGATTCCAATAACTACTGACTGCCACGTTTGTCAGACCGGAGAGTTTTTGTTACCCAGGTCATTATTAATTCTTTCTTGCCTGCAGTGAGCAGTATGCAGTATTTGGCTGCAACAAGGAAGTAGGAGTAGGAGTAAATCTATCTTCTTTTTTCAGTCCGCCTGGCCAAAATGGGCTCCCTGGACCCATATGTTCTGTCAAGTGAGTCAGATATCTTACTCCCGAAGTTATACAAGAACCAGCACTGTCGGGATACACATACACGATTAATAAACTCTTCTCCAGTGCTCACCTTTAGGGTTTCTGAAATGACCCTTTCCTAGAGCTCTTCTACTTCTAGTTCAAGCTCCTCCCTATTATTGCATTCACCTCTTGTTTAAGGATTTCCCTTAATCTTAATGATTATCTTCTCATTTAAGAGAGACCAGAGAGAGAGGCTGAAAAGGTCATAAGCAGGACCGCATGGCATGCATGCCTGTGGGGCGCCAAGATGACCTGTGATAACATTGCTTAGGGGCTCCTGCAGCTTTACTTGCACTTGAAATGTGTGTTTATCTAACAACTCTTTGTCCTATCAGCAAGCATGATGAGTGAGCAAACAATATCCCCAGAGTGCTTTTTCTCATGCTTAACTATCCAGAAGCATCTTGGATTTGATTTGATCCTCTTCCTAGTTTGATGGACGCCTATCATTGTTGACAGTTCCGTCATTATTCTGGCCTTCATAAAAGGACGATTTGAGGTGCGAATGCTGTCTGGTCAAGGGGTAACATGATCCTGCAGTTGCATAAATGAAACCCTGATGTGACCTTAACCTCAACTTTCAAACCCTGACCATTAAACAACAGCCAGAACTTTGCCACTCAGTGAAAGGCTTTGTGATTAACTTTTTTAAAGCAATAAATATTGTACATCTGACCTTGCCCGAAAGTCAATAATAAGCTCTTGCCCCATGTGGAGCAAAGGCTTCTGGGGCTGCTTTCTGCCACCAGGAAGTAAGCCATGTTTATGTGTTTGTGGGCTTTGCCCTTAACGAGGGTTTTGGGGATTGGCACATGGTGGTTTACTATGAAAGACTAGACTCCTGCCCCCATTAAGTGGGATGCTTTTCTTTCTAGTAAATCAGCCTGTAGCCTCTGATTTGACAAGCTTCAAAGTCCAAGTTCACTACCTGTGTGACCTTTTGTGTGTGCATGGAGGCTAGACCGCATGTGTGTTTCTACGGGCTTTAGGGCAGTCTGTCACAACACAAGTCAAAAAACCTTTCCAGCTGCAACAGCAACAACAAATAAAGCCCAAACTCTCCTCTTTCACCATGTTTAGAACAACAGATGGAGAGACAAAAATAGTATGATTTCTTTCATCATACTTTGTCTGGCCAAAAGCTAAAAAAAGAAGGCATGAATAAGAGAAACAGAGGGAAAAAATGAAAGGTTGCTGTACAAGGGGAAAGAGATAGAGAGGAAGAAGAGATGAGTAAATCCTTAAAAATGTCTTTTTGGCAGATCTTCTACTACATGCACCCTGTTGCAGTTGTGGCCACACCCCCAAAATACTGATGTCACAGCAGGTGTTTTACCTTTAAAGGTGCACTCCAGCAATCTAGCATTACACTTTCATTAAGTTGGGAGTAATTTATAAAAGAATTATCAAAACTGAAGCAACATGACTATTACGCCCTAGTATGGGCCAAGCTCCAAAAAGCTAGATCCTACACCTCCCACAATGCAACTCAATACTGTCTTTCCTCTAACAAGAGCCTCCATGCTTGGTGTTGTCAGTACCCACTTTTTTCAAAATACACAACCCCAGTTTGTGATGAAGGTTTTGTATTAACAAAATAAGAGTCTACAGCCATGCTAGCTGCCATGTGAAGCTGTGCTGAGCTAAATGTGAATGTTAGCATGCTAGCATGCTCACAATGACAATGCTGAGGCTAAGCAGGTAGAATGTTTACCATAATCACCATCTTAGTTCAGCAAGTTAGCATGCTAGCATTTGCTAATTAGCATTAAACAAAAAGTACTATTGAGGCTGATGGAAATGTCATTAGCTCTGCAAGTATTGGACAAATGAAAATTTTGACCTGATGATGGTGCTAGATGAAAAGTCAGAGGATCACCAAAGCTATTATGAGTCGTCCTGAGGGGGACATGAACGCTTGCACCAAATTTAATGGCAACCCATCCAATATTTGTCAAAACATCTCACTCAAAACCACAAATGTCAACCTCATGGTGGCGCTACAGAAAAAGGAATCACCAAAAGTCAGTATCCGAATGTCTGCACAAAGTTTCATGGAAATCGATCCAACAGTTTATGAGATATTTCAGTCTGGAAGAAACTGGTTGACCGACATTGCCATCCCATCCGTGGCCACGCCACCATTGTGACTAAAATTTAAGGTCTCAAGCCCTTTCCAAGCTATTATAGAATGACCTTTATCAACTGAAAACACCAGCTGTGACATGGATAATTAGAGTGCAGCCAGAAATAATTTAACGCTTGGACAGCTGAAATCAAAGGATCTTAATTTTCATCTGATCAAACATAACTGATGGATCAAACTATTCCTGTTATTTTGCCTTTGTGTCCCAGTTCAAACTTTAAAATTTGACTGCACAAGTTGCACCTTCATCTGATTTGGTCATTTGTAAAGAGTGAATGTGAGAGTCCGAGCACGCAGAGTGAGTGAGACTACAGTGCCAAAAATCAGAAGTTGGTGGGAAAAAAAGCGAAAACCAGAGAGCGAGAGATGATGGACAATTATGGGAAACAAGAGAAGAAGAGGAATGAGGATAAAAAAAAAAAGTTGGGGAAACACAGAGGAGAGTCAGAGTGGATAAGTGTAGAAAAAAAAGAACAGGAGGAGGACTGAAAGAGAGGATTGAGAGAGGAAAAGAAGGAGAGCGAAAGAGGGACAAGTATGCACATGAAGGAGCATTTCTTCTGCAGATTAGCAGTAGTTGCAACCCAATACTTTAATATGCTGCTCGACCCCGACAGGCCTGGACTGGAAATGTGTGTGCGTTTCAGTGCGTGTCAGCAGTGTGTGTAGCTCTTTGAGCTGCTGCGACAAACTCTTATCAACCCTAATCTGATCTAAGAGGCTACTCATTCCTCACTATGTGTGTGTTGTCCAGTTTTGGTGTGCATGCAAATGTAATTTCTGGGAACTGCAGTGCAGAACAAACCACAGCAACCGGCTGAGTACATGTGTACCAAAGATGGAGACCAAATACCTGTGTGTTTGTGTGCCTCATGACTAATTGTGCTCCTTAAAGCTGGGTCAGTGATTAATAAGTAACTCAGACTTTGTTTAAAGCCAGATTGGTATGTAGATTTGGAGAAAAAGGAATGTAAACAAGTTTTTTTTTATAGCTTTGCTGTTCTTCCTGGTGAGGCCTAGTCAAAGAGAGCAGTTCTGTTTAAGAACACCACCAATTAAACTTTTACAGTTGGAGTTTTGAAGGGTTCCTTGCATATTTGGCTTAATTTAAACCAAACACCTCTGTGTCAACAGTCTGCCTACTTCTACTCTCTCTTTCCTTTCTAAAATCTCCCCTGAGCCAGACCAGTAATTGATGCTGGACAGGGTAAGCCCCATGGAAAATCTGACCTCAGGTAATTCTCCACACGCACGTCTGCACTGATAAAGTTTGTTGTGTCGAATTCAGGAAGCATTGTCGACTTTGGCCTTAAAACAATATTCCGGCATCAATCTAGTGTCCAACAAGGCTCCAAAGCATGTCCAAAATAGGGCTGCAACTAAGGTTTATTTTGCGATTAATCAGTTAGTTATTGAGTCTATACAATTTTAGAAATGCCTTTGGATTGCTTGCTTTGTCTGACCAACAGTCCAAAATCCAAAGATATTCCATTTAAAATGATAGAAAATGGAGAAAAACAACAAATAGTCAATTATACGTATACAATAAACATTTGAGAGGTTGGAACCAGCAAATGTTGGCGTTTTCACTTAAACAAGTAACTGATTAACAAACTCCTCCGCTACTCCGCCGCACTTCTATAGCATTGTCCAACTCACGATGGACAGTGTTTTTTATTTTGCACATTCTTCTTCCTCCACAAAACCTGCCACCTGCGTTACCCACAAGGCAGCTCCACCACTGACAGTTTGGCCGTAGATTCTAGTAGCGGCTAATATAGTCTCGAGCCACTAGCCTCATGCAGAGATGAAGAAGATGAAGGTTAGCAGGCTCATGAGACGGCCGTGGTTCAAGTCCTCAGACCAGCTGAGTAAATCTGCGTGCAGAAGGAAAATATTATCCCTCATTGCATGTGTTGTACAGAAGCCAGTCCAGCCTGGTCTTGCAGAGCCACGGTGCCCAGACGGTAATAATATATAGAAGTCTTCACTGGTTCTTTCACATGATCAGAGGTAAGTGGAGGAGTAGTGGAGGTCTTCAAAGGAACAGTCAAGAAATCTGGCTTTTCTTCTGGCATCTTTTGTAGCTTGCAGCTCCTCTCACAGATGATTTGTGAGCTGTTTCCTTCTTTCCTTTCTCAGATACTGTATTTCTTAGTGCTGTGCCGTCTTAACACAGCAAATTCAGCCATGACAACAGGAAATAAGATACTTTGCTCCTCTATACCTCAGCTTTTATCACAGCACAGTGAGAATAATTTTGTATTGACTTCTGGTCTTTAAATAAAATGATGTAAAGGCTGTAAATGTAAATTGTTTTAACTATTGTATATTTGCTTAGGTTTTAATCTGCATTGAGCCAATTAGTTTTTCAAATGTTTCATGAAGGCTACATAGCCATAAAGTAAAAGCAATACATCTGTGTATATGCAGTAGCCTATGTGACGATGGCTCATTTGCTAAAAGAGGTATTGTACTGTACAGTAAGTATCTGCACTCTGAGTAGAAAAGTTGAGTCTGAATGATCAATAATACGCCGAAGAACTGAAATCACATTCAAACAAATAAATGATGAATTAATTGATCTTGAAGATTCATCACTGGCCTATGAACCATCTCCATGACAACTGAGCAAACTCCATCCGCTGATGACGGCCGAAAGATGTTGCTGGAATCTCCATCTCTGCTTGGACTGCAGATGACGTTTTAATCATACTCTATAATGCAAAAGAATATTTGTTGCAAAAGTGTGTCAGGGTGACAAACCTGCTTTGGTTGTCACATTCAAACTTCAAATTCAAAGCAAATTTAAGCAACTCTGAAGAGCACAGTGTAAAATGCAAGATGTATCGCATTACCCATTACCCATTATCGTATGGTCGATACTGTGTGCGTTTAGCAGAGTCATCTCACTCTTCGACTAAACAGGAATTGCTCATTAGAGGTTTATCGTTGAGAAGCAGTGAGTAAAGGTTTTATGACAGGTAATGCATCAGTGGCCGACTCGATGCCAGTCACTGATAACCGACCTGTTTGGTGTGGGAGTTTCCTGCCAGACAAACGTTGTGTACAACTAAGGAAGCAGTTGACCTCACACACATGAGAAAGAGGAGATTGATATCACCCTTTATTGCTTTTTCGAGGTTCATTTCGCCAGTCACACAGATGAGACTCTGGGTTATTAGCTCGGTTCTCTTCCTCTCGCTCTTTTATCGATTTTCAGTGCACGGTTTCAAAACCAAGAACACAAACAGGATGAAGCTGTTTATACTGTGCATTATTGAGTCAGTTCTCACTTTGTATGTGCGTTTAACTTCCTATATGTGTTTGTTTGTGTTTTTTTCTGTATTGTTCTCTCTGGTTCCTCTGCAAAAGACATAAACAGCAGTAAAACTGCAGTCGAGGAGGCCGTTTCTACACAGCTAGCTATTCTATTAATCCTCTCTTTTCCTCCTCCCTCCCTTTCTCTTTATGTCTCTCTGTCTCTCTGTCTGTCACCCTTAATCTCTTTCACAACATGGTTTTTACTCCTAAGGACACAAACAGCATGAAACTAGGCCAGGGGCGGGGTTGTTTTACAGCCTGAGTCTTCTGTTCCTTGGACTCTCAGTGTTTTAAGTTTCGTTTCACACAAGCAAATCCTAATATCGATACAAATACCTGTATGAGTACGTCATAATAAAGACAAAGGTGTGTAGTGACATGCAATGCCTTTATGTTCTCCAGTATAGTACAATACAAACTCTGTCAAATTCTGTTCCCAGAAATACTTACATAAAAACATTAATGATTGCAATGTGATGTATAAAAACAAACCTATCCTGGATGCTTGTCTCAGCAATACTCCGTGCATGTAAACACAATCTTTGGCCTGCATGATATCCTCTTATCTCCAATCACAATCACTTTTTATTGTCTCGGTGAGGACACTGACCTTGTCAGTTGGTGCTGACACACCACAAGACAGACAGTCGTTACAGGAATGATGTGTGAGATGAAACAAAACTTTTTATGAGCCTGTAGTGCAGAAATAACATACTGCTGCAGCACGTGAGGGAAGGTTAGGTGGAGAACTGACTGTGTGCAAAGAATATGGTAAATACCGGCCTATTTCAAATTTAAATTGGAGGACAAACCCCTTTGAGATGCAGCATCTCGTTTTCAAGAGGGGTCCTCACGCACAAAGACATGGAAATTAAAGGACATTTAAGCAAAAAATAAATACATAAACAATAGTACTGACAATACATTAATGTGCCGACACTGACCGGGTCGGCACATGCTGGGAACTTTACCCAGACTGCTTTTCTGTCTGTCTGTAAGTCACGTCTGGTATGCTACAGGCATCAAATGAAGCGGCATTACATGACATGGCCGGTGTGTGTCGCACATGATTGCTAATGCAGCCAATGCTTAAAGTGACGGATGATTTTTGGATGTGGTAATCTACACTGACAGAAAGTGGAATTTCATTTCATTCACGGTTAAAAAGCAGTACAGTTTAACTTTTGTGAAATCATCCATGGTGAAAATGTTTCATCGGCTGTGGTTTGTCTCGAGTCTGAGTCATACTGTTCACGGTGTAAGCATTTACAAATCAGAGTTATTATTCAGTTTTATCTCCCTTTTAGGTACTGTAGCTCCAGGTGTGGTATGGTATATTTGTAGTTTAGATTTTTCATATCTTTGCTTTTATTTTGTTTCAGTTGTATATTTTATGTAGAAATGGTATTGTAAGGCATTATATTTAATTATTCATTAGATATTTTGCAGGTAGATGATTGGTTAAGTCTTGTTTTTGCACAGTGCAGTTGTGATTGGTTAAGTCTTGTTTTTGCACAGTGCAGTTGTGATTTTTTTTGTTGCAGTGTGACTCTGGCAAATGTACAAGATAAAAAAGTTCCAAGACAATGAAAACACTAATTCATCTGCAAAATATCTTTCATAAATTTGTTGTAACTTTCCGTAATGTCCAATGACCCCACCCATCTGCTGCATCTGGCAGGTCAAAACAAAGATTCAGTTTGGCCCAGACTCGCCTGTCTGTGGTTTACACTAAATCATCTCTAAAGACCACAACTTCCTTTGAATAATACTGTAAAAAAAACTGAAGCCCTTTAGAAATATATTTTATATAAAAACAAATCTAGTGAGTCTAAAGCCTGCAAGGTGGTGAGCCTCAAACGGTTATTGTTTAGACTGTCAAAACGGGCCCATTTATCAAACGCACAGCGTGGTTTCAGACTTTTAGCTTGCAGTGTGATGACTTCATGGGAGTTTATACTTTTATCTCACAGTCGTGTTTATGCCAACTTTCCCATTTTATTTTTCATGCTGACAGCAGAGGCAGACTGTGGTCCAGGAAGTTGGGGCACATCTAGGGAATGGCTATAAATAAAACGAGATAAAAGGCTGAGCCAAGGAGACAGTGTGGTCAAGAGATGATATTAGACGTGAACACAACAATTTAAGGATTCACAGAAGCTCTTCCTGGGGCCGGGGGTGTACTGTACTGTGGGGAATTCACTTTTCCCAGAAAGATACTCAATAAATCCTAATCAACAAAAAACATCCTTGATTGTGGTAACAAAACCATGACTTCATCAGACGCAACCCACATGTCACATTTTGAAGGTCGCAACAAAGCCTGCAGTATGTTTTAAAAGCGACAATGTTGGGCCTGTTTATGCCAATAGACCTATTGTTGAGTTTTTAACTGAAGCTGGAAGCCAAGTCGCGAAGTTGTGATGTCAAAACAATGTTTGGTCTGTAAATGCTCCATGTACAAATATGTAGATGCTGGGGACAGTGTTTCCCCAAGGTTTTAAATCCTTAAAAGGGTTTAGTGGAGCAGTGCTGCCCGTTTTAACTAAAACATACAGAATTAAAGATGCTCTTATTCAGAAGTACCATCAACTCCTGTGTCATACAGACAGGTGACAAATTAAAGGAAAAACCAACAAAAGTGTCTTAGTCAGGTGTTGGGCCACCACGTGCTGCCAGAACAGCTTCAATGTGTCTTGGCATTGATTCTCCAAGTCTCTGAACTCTACTGGAGGGATGAACACCATTCTTCCAAAAGATATTCCCTCAGTTGGTGTTTTGATGATGATGATGATGATGATGATGATGATGATGATGGTGGTGGAGAGCGCTGTCTAACACATCGGTCCAAAATCTCNGTACCATCAACTCCTGTGTCATACAGACAGGTGACAAATTAAAGGAAAAACCAACAAAAGTGTCTTAGTCAGGTGTTGGGCCACCACGTGCTGCCAGAACAGCTTCAATGTGTCTTGGCATTGATTCTCCAAGTCTCTGAACTCTACTGGAGGGATGAACACCATTCTTCCAAAAGATATTCCCTCATTTGGTGTTTTGGTGATGGTGGTGGAGAGCACTGGTCCAAAATCTCCCATAGGTGTTCAATTGGGTTGAGATCTGGTGACTGCGAAGGCCATAGCATGTGATATGATATAATTTTCATACTCATACTCAAACCATTCAGTGACCCCTCGTGCCCTATGGATGGGGGCCATTGGAAGAGAGGTTGGAAGAAACAACTCCCATCAGGAAATGTTTCATCATAGGATAAAGGTGATCACTCAGAACAACTTTATATTGATTTGCAGTGACCCTTCCCTCTAAGGGGAGAAGTGGACCCAAACCATGCCAGCAAAATCCCCCCCACAGCATAACAGAGCCAGCGGATCTGCATTCATTATGTTTTTTCACTCATTTATTCAGGTTTTTCCTTCAATTTGTCACATGTCTGTAACTGTCTGCAAGCAATGCCTCTGTTGTGGAGGAGCTTATACTTCGGCAGAGGAGGTTTAATAAAAGTGGATGGTGCAACACAGCTAATAAGCTACAATAACTTCCTCCATTTTGGACTCTTTGGTTCCTCAAAGGTCAGCACCATCAAGATGTTTTGCTATTGGTCAGTGGCGCAAATTTGTGTGCCAAACTTCATCAAAGTTGTACTCAATGCAAAAACTGCGTATTTACTTTATTTTGATGCAAAACTTTGCCATTTTAAATGCTGGTGTGACTGGACCGTCAAAAGTTTAAACGTTTTCATTAAGGTTTCCTATATTTTGTTCATCAGATCATAATAAAACTCCCCACACTTATTCCCTGCTGCATAAAAAGTTCTGAGACTTTAATTCAGTGGTATTTCTCTTTAGCAGGTGTGAGCTGAGTGTGTTGCAATCTGCTGATGTTTGTTATTACTCACACATGTGGGCTATCGTCAGTTTTCATCATCAGAAATATAAATCTTGTCTCCTCTGTTTTCCACTCTCACTTCCCCTCACTCTGGTTGTGGTTTACCCACTCTTCTCTTTAACTCTGCATCCTCTAATTTTCTTCATTTTCTCCTTCACTCGCTGTCTTTCTGCTTTTGTTCCCATATAAAATGTTTTTTTTTGAGAGAGAGAAAACGTCTTCCAAAAACCATCCATTCCTCCTTCGTTTGTCTTTCATTATCACTCAGAGCCAGGATAGTAGACAGGGAATATGTGAATAACATCTTCTGTGTATGAAATAAATCTTATAAGAAGCTAACTGGCAGTGCCTGGCTTCTGTTGGTACGTTTCCATCTCTGCAGTACTTGTTCCAAAGCATCAACAGATTATTTCTTTATTACAGAAAATGACGTATAGTGTTCATTGTTTCAAACATTGCTTACAACTTAAGTGTCATAGTGAAGGAGTTGGGATGTAAAGATGGAGGCAAGGGAGGGATTTTCGGGGGTCGCTGGACTGGAGCTCGGCCTGAGGGGTGAATGAGGGGAGGGAGGGTGGTCGACGCCAGACACAGAGGTCTTTTGTGTTTGTGTATCAGCTGGAAATCACTAACAACACTGCGGCCCTCCACCCCTCCCTATCTGAGTGTGTATACATAGCATGTCAGTTACTGACATTTGCTTTTGAATAGCCAACTGTAGAGCAGAGTAAGATAAGGAAGGCGCTGCTCAGAGGCCGACTTGTTTCTTTGGCATGAAACAAACCCCAGATCAGACCAAGACTCCTCCACTCCAAATAATAATGTTTCTATGGTTACGTCATTCCGCCTTACATCTCTTCATCTTTACCCGGAGCGAGATGACCTTCTTTTGGTTCGTGATGAGGTAGTCACACCTACATTTAGAATCTGTTCTCACAGGACGCTCATGCATACATTATTAGTTTTTATCTTTAAGCCTGCTATAACCTTAACCTTGTAGCCTTAACCAAAATGACATCTTTAAATTCAAAAAGTAGAAGCAAATACGTATCACAGCCACGTCACTGTAATCTTATGAATTCATGAAATCTTAAAGGATAATATTCTATATTTTTCTTCTTCTAAGCAAATCCAATGCAAACACCAAAGCTAACAACGACTTGATCCTACTAACAAGTATTGTCTGTGTATCCAAAGCCTCATATATCCTTTTCCTCAGTACCATAGATCAGTGAGGCACACCTCTGCAGTAGATGACATATTCTTACATTATGAGGAACATGGGAACGTCCTGCTGCTGTAAATACTCCCTAGGACACCAAATGTGTATTAATCCACGGTTTAAAACAGTCCCCAACAAATGTACAAGAGATGGAATAACGCATTGCTTTTTGGTCTTAATGACAAAAATATGGAATATTGTCAGCCTCATCCTTGAAGTGCACCACATACGGGTCTCCACCTGAAGCAACATGACTTTTGAAGTACTTTAACTGACGCCCACAGCAGAGACAGACAAAATAGTCAAGATACCATAAGAGCAAATGTGATAAATTAGCTGCTTTTCTGTATCTTTGCTGTGTGTCGACTTTGGGAAATAAGACAGTGGAGTATCCTGATGCGTTGATGGGCGACGACAAGACACCAGTGGTTTGTGGACAGAGAAAACAGTGGCTGGTGCTGGATTTCTGATGTACGTCATACATATTGACAACCGTTATGAAAAATGGGGCCATCACTTGTCATAGGATATGATGGCAAAATTTGCCCTTTTCACACTTTTCTGTGGTTAGATGGAGAAGGGAGACACAATTATCTTTATGTGCAGCACACAGTCAAACTAGTGTTTTTAAAAAGAGAAGTAACAGCATGGTCAACTGCTGTCTATTCATCAATGAAAACTCATTATAAGCATTGCCAACTGTTCATTGATTTTCAAAGACTACGCTGACTGATGCTGACTCTTGCATGGGCTCATTGATTTCATGCTGGAAATCTTATTTATCGCCTGCTGAAATCATGAGTTTTTAAAATCCTAAAAGCTAATGAAATGTTCATGCTCGATGATGAAATGCAGAGTCATGTGTCTCTGAGTCTGACTTCTATCAGAGCTTTGTGAATTCAAGACTCACAGTTCAGTGTTCCTCTGTGGGTACGGGGTCATTTTGGCACAATCCTTTTAGTTTCCTTTGTATGTAGATGATTCTTTAAGTGGTTCTTCAATAAAAGAACCATTTTAGTACCGATTGTAAACCATGCACTTGTAAAACACAAAGATCTTTCATATGGCAGCCAAGAGACAAGCAGAGGGAGAAATGAAAGGAACAGAAAGTCCACTCAGATGTCAAAAGAGCAGACTGAGAGGCTAAGACACATTTTCTTGTTTTATTCATCAATAATTAAACAAATTGAACTGTGGCACAAAAATGCCCCTGAACAGAACCTCACACATGAAAATGCCTCCCTTCATTACAGAACTCAAAGTGCATAAGTTGGCTTCAAAGAGCAATTTAACATTTCATGGTGCGCTGCTTTCTGAAGGTTATAACTTTGAAGCCTGCTGCGTGTCTGTCCACACCCTGACCAGTGATGTCAAAACAGCTGTTTTGCATCAGCAGTCAAAAGCCAAATATTTGCAATGACATCACTGCTTTGACACGGAGCAGATTTAGCGATATGGCACCCACAATGCATCTGTGTGAGACAAAGAGAGGCCAGCGGAGGTTTGTTTCTTTACGGGAAGTGACCATTGATTAGAAACTTGCTGGAGCATGATGGGTCGACAGTCAAAAGTACCAATAAAACAGCTTCTTCTTGTTCATCTTTAATTATATTATTATTATTATTATTATTATTATTATTATTATTATAGTTTAAAAATCATACAAGAAAATAAGAAATCTATTCTCAGATAGAATCGTGGAATTGTACTTTGTGAACTTATTTAGTTAAGCATCAAGGTTTATTCTTGAACTCGGAAAGATTAGTTTGACAAAACAATCCCAACTCAAGGTCCACTTGCTGGCTTTTTTAAGAGCATGGTCCTCATCAGCAGATGGAGTTTGCTCAGTGGTCATGGAGATGGATTTGTTGACACGTGAGCTGTGGTGGTTTCATCCATTGCACTTTTAGGACTTCTATTCCCAAAAAGTTAAGCATCAAAGTTCATTCTTGACCTTAAAAATAGTCATTGATGCTGATGAAGACAGCGTGATGCGGTTGATGGCTCTGGAAAAAGCTAGTAAGTGGACCTTGATTTGGGATTGTTTTGTGAGACTACTCTTTTCAACCCTACTGAGCTTGCATGTCCACACATCCAACTTCATGACAACTAAGGAAACTTTATCTGCTGATGAAGACTGGTTGAAAGCTCTGGAAAAGGCTAGTAAGTGGATCTTGAGGATTAGGATTGTTTTGTCATATTTTTAGTATTTTGTATTTTCCCAGCAGCTAGATGACAGATTTCAACTGTGGCCTCTGATTTTAAAAGATAATTTAGCAAGCACACAATTTTCTTCTCTTTTGTCGACTAAACAATCTCACCTCAAGGTCCATTTAGTAGCTGTTCAGCTTTTGATAGCACATGATCTTCGTCAGTAGACAGAGTTTGCCCAGTTGTCATAGAAATGTAGATGTTCAAATTTGAACTCATGAATACCATGATATGGTCAAAATGAACTGTTTTGCTGTTTCCAAAAGGCCAAGAATGAACTTTTTGTTTTGTTTGTTCTCCTCATTTTTATATTTTATGACATTCAGCTTGTGTTCTTATCCATCATTATTACAGAAAGACAGAAATCTCAGCACCCTGCAGACAAAACCAGGATAATTTTTTTTGCTACGAGGCAGAAAAGTCTTACTTATTAAATCCTTAGATCTAAGAGCGGGCGTGGCTTGGGTTTCGGTTGCTATTTCTAAGCCACGTCTTACTCTGACCTCCCTAAAAGGAAAGGTAAATCCTGCTGGGGAGCCGGTTTTCACCCTTTGACCTGAACCGGAAGAAGGCAAAACATTCTTCTTCAAACATGAACTGCTGTTCACTGTCGCACATGTAGTCAGTTATCTATGGTGCATGTGGTAAAACGGGATAAAATATTCAAAGAAATTCCTGGAACTGACAAAAATTGAACATTGAAACAAAACGCCCTCTCAGTCAGACTAAGACAAATGCAGCCATTATTCATTACACTGATCTTAAGTAAGAGTGATGGTAAAGATACGCCATGGCTGAGACCCAGGAGGGAACATTTGAGCGAGCGACAATATGAATTCCTGCCGTGGATGTGTTAACCCCCACCCTTTCTCCGAGCGTTGTCCATCACTGCAACTGGAAGCTGATAGATGATGTATTGGCAATTTGTCTCAGCAGGTGCAGATGTTACAGTGACGTCTCTGGGACTAAGAACAGCAGGGTGGAAGCATGAAGGAAAGTTACTCTGGTCTCCACATGGGATGAGAGCTTAGGACTTGAATACCTGAGCTTAGTACGCATGCCAACCTAAATCCCCCTGCGCTGTCTGTGCTGTTTTCTTTTGCACTTCCTTGTAGCTTTGCTTCTCCCTCTTTAAATCATTCACATTCACACAACGCGTGCGTGCAGGACAATACAATAACTGTACATGTGCAAGAATGAATTGACACGCTAGAAGAGGATCAAAGGCCTGAGGAGCTGAATTCTCCAGACGGGGAGATCGTCGAACCCAAAACAGAAGGAAACTCCGGGAGAGCACAGCTTTACCGTCTTCCCTTTCCTGTCTCTTTCTTTTCTTTTCCCAAAGCCCCCTACTGCTTTTCCAGAGTCTACCCCATTAACTTTAAATGGTTTATATTTCTTTACATTTTACAAAGCATATCATGTGTTTCTAAATGGATTTTCCATGTTATAAGAAGTCATTAGTTTCAGTTCATATGAGTGCAGCATGAAAAAGACTAAAAGACATATTTACATATTTACAGGAAGCTAAAGTCAACTGGCAAACTTTCTCCAGTGTACTTTAAGTCCTGAATATGATGCAAGAAAGTCTTTAAAATGGTTTGTGCTCACCGTTATCACCTGCTATGATAATGTGAAAATAAGCAGACTAATTGTCCATCTTTACAGATGAAATATACCTCAAGCCAGTTTCAAGCGTCTGCGAGTTGATTTTTATACTATAACGAAATTAACTGGAACCAATGGCTTCCTAGACGAGAAGCTAAATGCTTTAAGAGGCCATCACACTGAACATGTCAGTTACATTTTTATGATATTGGCTACATTACATTAAACTGTAATCTTCTTCATAAAAGTCGCATCAACTTATCCCAGTTTGTCTACTGAGTTAGATTCTTGCCAACATGCAGTAGCAGCTCAAAGTGAGGAAAGCAAGGAAGAGTCTGATGGATGAAGTAAACCCCAGGCAAGTTTGAAGTGTCTGCAAGTTGATTTTCATACATGTCATGAAATGGTCAAAGCTAATGGCTTCCTAAAGGAGACAGAAATCAATCTAAGGTCTTATACGGTTTGGAACACATGCAAAACCACCAGTGTGGTCTTTTGTATTATTAGTTTAATTTGAACTTTTGGATTATTATTTGGGGATGTTAAACAAACATTACTTGGACCTGCTGAGTTTTAACTCAACCAATACGATGTTTTTCTTTCCCTTCTTTTCCCTCCACACATATTGTATAATTAAATCCTCATTGAGATATTTTTTTCCTTTCTTCACTAGCTTACCAGCTCTTTTTCTCTTTTCTCATCTCTCCCTCCTTCTTCTGCAGCACCTTCATTTACCCCTCTTTTCCTCCACGTCTCTCATCTCCTCCTTTTTTATTTGTTCCCGTCCAGCTGCGTTCGCTAACAGCTTCTTTCCCTCTCCCTTCCTCCCTCCTTTTTTTCTTTCATACACTGTTTCCATTATTCCTCCCTTCTGTTACTCCAAGTCTGGCTTCGTTCGGCCCGACCTCTGACCTGGACGCCTTTAAGTATGCTCCCATCATCACATGTTCAACACCCTCCTCATCATCTCATGCCAACACCACCATCATCATCATTATCTTCCTCCGTCATCCTCTCGCACACATATTTGTCACATCATCATCGTCATCATCACTCACTCACTCACTCACTGATCCCATTAAATACAGTTTGCATGCCTGTGTGCCCCACAGAGGAATCTACACGCAGAGCCAACACACTTCATAATGATTTCCAGGAGATAAACCGCCGCCAAATATACGCTGATGCTACTCTTTTTCATCTTCTATCTTTACTCGTTTTCCACTCTTTTCACCTCATTCCTAATACTCTGCTCCTCCTCACCCTCACCGTTTGTCATTCTCTGTTTTTTGTATGACAGACATGAGTGGGCGAGGCTGAGCGTGCATCCAAACCACATAGTTTAAGTTTATCAGTGAACCAAATCCAAGCATCTGCTTTGGATTGTCGCATTTGTGCCAGAGCTAAAAGGCACAGAGACAGTGTGAGGAATTCAATAGGTTTATTGCATTTATGTGGGTAGTTAAACCTTATTTTTGAAGTTGGATTTGTCTGATATCTGAGATCTTAATCCAAAACCAGCGATACATCCATTACGAACCAGTCTTCATACCATTTGCTTTTTTTTCCTCTGAACTTGAACGGATGTAGTTCACTGTTTCATGATCCTGCCAGCACTACGGGCTTAGCATTTCCATCCAAGTACTACAAGTCAAAAATATTTCAATTTGTTGCAAAAGAGCTCTGGATCAAATGGCTTCAAGTAGCTGATTTGCAGTAAGGAGCCGTGATCAGCGCTTCCTCCCAGCACCTGTTGGCTGCAACAGCTGGGACGCCTTACAGACACCAACAAGCTGCAGAAACAGGGCTTCACAAGCGTCTTTGGTCAGACTTCACCTTAATTTGTCCTCAGGAATGTTGCTTCTGTTATCCCAGTGACCCTCTGCTACACATTTACATCTGGGACCGGCCAAGCACACCAGTACAACCACAGCAACAGTAACTTGAGCATAACCACTTACACGAATAGTTTGACATTTTGGGAAATATGTTTATTCGCTTTCTTGCCAAAACTTTGATGAGAAGATCGATCCCACTCTCGTATCTGCCCGTATGTATGAAGTATGAAGCTGGAACCAGGAGATGGTCAGCCCCAGTTTTATCAGTTTTTCTAAAATATAATTAATCAGTGATGTTTGAAAAACCCAGAAGGTTGTTTAAAAAACTTGAAGTATTTCCAGAACCCCCAAAGCCTCTGTTTCCAAATTAAAGATGGCGGCCTGCCAGCTACCTAGATAGGAAACAGTGTTGCAGCTTGGGAAATGGGTTAAAAATATTTTTTATCATGCAGCGAGCTGAATATTTTTTCATCCAGATGGTTAGAAGAGTATTTGAGGATTCTAAAATACCATCAGAACAGTGGCAAACAGCTGATTAATTATCTTTTAGAGAAACCAATGGTTACCGCGGTGACGCAAATGTATACTAATACAGTAAAGGCACAAACTGGAGTTCAGAGATGGTTAGCTTAGGATAACATCCTGGAAGCAAGGAGAAACGGTTAGCCGGGCTCTCTCCAAAGATAAAAACAAAAATTGTTGTTTATACACTTGGATTAACCAAACGAGATATAACACGTTAGCAAGTTTTAGAGATGCTGATAGGTGGATGTTTGGACAGAGCCTGGCTAGCTGTTTCCCCTGGCTCTCAGCTTTTATGCTAAGCTTAGCTAATGCCTCCTCCAACTGCATCCTGAGTGTACAGATATGAGAGTGGTATTGATCTTGTCATGTGCAAGAAAGGCGATGAGCCAAAATGTTCAAACAGTTCCTTCGAATCCTTTTTCCAACAAATCTGAGGATTCAAACCTTATGGCCTGTTGGTCTACAGTCCAGAATCAGTGCCAGAAGAGACAACGAGAACAACTGGTGGTGGTGGTGGTGGTGAGCGAGGTTACTCACTCTCCTGATGAATGTCTGATGAATGGAAATGGTATCGAGGACATGACCTCAGTGTCCTAAAAGGTAGTTAATTAAGGCTCTGATTACTACACAGGTTTCGTGCAGTTAAACATTATAAAACTGGTAATTCAAACTGTATAACTGTAAAAAAAAGAAGCTAAAATCTGGATCTCCAGTACTTTCACTGAACCATTTTATAAGGAAAGAGACGGCGCCTACTTGGTCTGGCAACTCGATCTAACCACCATTTTGGCTTTTCGACTCAACAATTCCTTTTTTTGAAAACCTTAATCCAGTGATGCAAGCTGACGAAGAACATAACACGGTGTTGTTTCGCAAAATCAGCTTGGAGGGATCACTAAAGGTGGACAGCTGTGTTGTACTGTTAGTCACCAAGACGCTCTACTGGAGCAGACAGGGGTCAAAATTCCTTGCTCAGGGGTACTTTGAGAAAAACACGCAAAGTGCTGACATGGAAACTAATGGGATTTAGAGTAGCTCGATAATACTGCATGTGTGAATGTTTGGAAAAGAATAATGGGATGTAAATTTGTTTGGATGTGTGTCACCGCACATTTCCTGTGCTACTCATTTACACTGGAGAAAAACGAGACATTCCTGTTCCCGTCCACTGAGGACCACAGGGGCATGGAGCAGCACTCTCCGATCGTATCATACAAGTAGAGCAGAGAGAGAGAGAGAGAGAGAAGGAGGTGAAGAGGTGAGAGGTAAAGGGGGAAAAAAGCAGATTGGGAGAGAAAGTAAGCCAGAAAGAGAGATAGACTTAAAGAAAAAGGACAAGAGAGGGTTAAACATAGACGGACGGCGGTTTGCATGTGTTTGTGTGAAGGTGGTAGGAAATGAGGGGGCTGAGGATATACTGCTGTACAGTAAGCGTCCAGACATTCAGAATAAGTGGGAAAAGACCTCTTGGCTGTCTGCAAGAAGATGACTGATATCAGTGGAGCAACTCAGGGGGCTTATGAATGGCTGTGTGTGAGAGAGGGCGCCGGGGGATTCTCGGACCACAGCTTCACAGAGTCATTGGTATTTTCATGCCGATTCAACAGATGCACAGAGGGGACCATAATGCGTGTCATCTGTTTACTTACTGCAGGAGTGTATGGGTAATAGCAATGTAACTTAATTAGTTTATGTTTGCATCTGTGTATGAGCATTTTTTCAACCATGTGACTCCCAGGTACCTTTGAGCCCAGAGGATACCACGTATACAAGAGCTGTTGATGACAGTGGATCGTGTTGTGTTTTTGCGAGTAAATGTGGGATATAAATTCCCGTCTTGGTGCAAAACAAAGATTGTAAAATCATCACCTGTCTGATCTGATCCCGCTTATCGACGCCAAGTAATACCAGGTGTTTATAGACCTGAACTGGAACAGATGGAGAGGCGCCCTGAGGCTGAAGTGTTTTAGCACACAGACATTATTGTACAATCAGCACACACTTTTGTTCAAACTGGCTTACATTTTCCCCCCCAACACACACACACACATCAGGTGGGGGGGTGGGGGGGGTGGTGTCAGTGTCTTGCTCAAGGACACTTTGACACTTTGAAGATTGATGGCCCAAAACAGTTAACCTAAACGATGCTGTGTGAGGTGCGTGCTGGAACAGGAAGTTAGTTATTGTAGTTTGGCCCGTTGATTTGGCCCCCTTATCGATCATCAGTTGGACCTTCAGCAGAGGCTGTGACACGCAGCTCATGGAGACAATTAAGGTACTTAAAAACCCTTAGTGTCTGCGCTTTAAATTCATACTCCTTCTTGGAGTTATAATTCAGTAAAATCAGAACACACAGACATGAGACGTTTCATTATCTCCGATGTCCATCGCGAATAAATGTCCATAAATCTGCTTAGAAATTATGGCAAAAAAGGCGTTCCCTATATACTGGTGACACTGCTGAAATTTCTTAGGCATAAGTGTACACAGTTGAGAAGGCGTACCGCAAGTTTCAAGTGTGTTTAATACCGGCAGGACTTGCTCCAGACACGTCCGCGGTAACACTTGAGTTCATCCTGATGTGGACGCCCACCTTTATTTTAACTGTATTCAACTGAAGTCTGGCACAGGTTCGTCAGTTTCACAGTCAAAGCTGCTAAAGGCCAAGCAGGTTCAATCCAAACATTTGGCATGCATACAACAGCGTGCAAACACATGCACACACAGACAGAAGTATCTTTGCAAATCTGTGTGTATGTGTGCTTAAAAACACCCAGGGGCACAAAACTCTCTCAAGTACAGACTCATGCATACACAAGTTCGAACACATAAATGTAAACTTGTAGCAAAACAGGCTCAGTGGTGTTTGTGCTCTGAAGTCTGACATTGTGTTAGCAAAGACAGCAGAAATAAGGCTCCAAAGGTACACTAGTCCTTATCAATTATTGATTGGTCTTTGCGATACGCTGTTGAAAGTCATGTTTATACTTGCACACGCCCTAACAAACACTTTAATTCATCTCCGCACCATCACTGCTCCCACCAACAACCTCTCCATAGACACCAAAAATAAAGAAAATAACCCAAATGCTCAATTTCATTTTTCACAAATATGCATATCTCCATAGCTAACGTTGGGTGTTTTTAAGCGAGTCACTTTTACTCAGACAGTTAACGGTGAAGGTTTGTCTGTAGAAAAGAAGTTGAGCAGCCGGCCGAGGTGCAGCGTCAACAGTGTCAGGTACAAACGGAGACAAATGAGGTGTCTCACTTGTAGCTCTCACATTTCCAATACTAATAATGGCTTTCTTCCACTCAATCCATCATACAGTATATTACAGTTTCCAAGACAGGTGTACATTATATGATTAATACTCTCTGTCTTATTAAGCGTTTTATTGTTGTTTCAAGGGTACACTTAAGTTCATGACTAGAAATTAAGATGATTGAGCAGATGAAATAGGCCGTAAAGTTAACATTGGAAAAGTGAGTACTAGTATTGAATATGTACTACTATTATTATTGAAAACAGTGCATCTGATGTTTCTAATAATAAAAAATGGTACGAGCCACCAATGAATTCCTTGAAACCTTCCAAAATGTTTAGAGTTTGGTCCAAAAACGTCTCATAGGCCTCTTTTAGGATGAGTTCATTTCAATAATCTGACCTGAAACTCATCTCTCAATAATTTCAACCATTTGTTGGACACACTGTATGTCTTAGGCAAACTGTTTAGCATTCTGCAGGACTGTATCCTCTCAATGGTCCATCTCCGTTTGTTTAATTCACCACATGTGCGCTGTATATATATTTATTTGACGTGTGTTACTCGGTGAAGGTTTTTCCATTACGATGACAAATACGCCCAATTAGTCCCACCCAGAGGTTCGGTTCTGCATCAGTCCCCACAGATGTTTCTCAGCTCGCTGTAACTCAGCGGATTCCTTCACAATGGAACCTGCCTCCATCTGTTCTTTAACCCAGGGTCAGCAGAGCCGGCCGCACACACTTCATTTAGGGTTCAAATCCAAAATATATGATTTAGGGATTCAAAATTATAGTCTGGATTTTATCAGTTAACATTGTTGATGTATAAATAATAATGATTCAGAATGTAAGAGTGGTATTAGCATTTAATTGAACTTCCAAACATTTGACATAGTTTCAATAATTTTGTACGAAAATGTTCCTTTTGCCCCATATTTTTCTTATAATACGGCCTGATCAGTTCTCCATTCTGATTGGTTGTGCATCGTTGGCTGCTTTTCTATTTACAAAACACCTACAACAAAACCCATCTTGCCAATAATTAAATTAGATTAAATCCACACTACAGTTTAAAAAAGCCTGTAAAACTGGTTCACAAAGAACATTTCTTTCATGTGAGTCTGTGAGAGAGTTTCCTCCCATAATAATGAGGTTATTTACCATCAAAAGCCATTTTCTGTATTCTACAAAACAATAACGTTGCAGGAGATTCCACCATAAATCAGTAGTGATCGACTATGATTTCTTTCTCCAAAACAAATACGCAGATATAAAACGAAAACCCTGCATGTACTGTACTTATTCTGAACGTTAGTAATGTAGTTTTTAAATCTTTTTTTCATACCTTGGAGATGTATGCTTTGATGCCTTCGGCCAGTTTGATGCAGGGCTCTCCGAAGAGCTGGGCCAGCTGGTCGGGGATGTCCTGGTCCTTATCCAGAGCATTCAGTAAGCTCAGACACTTCAGCTCCTCTGTGACACCCTGGCTACGCACCTACAGAACAAACACACATGAATTCAAGGGGTTAAAACGTTAGATATTTGCGGATTTGTAGCAAAAATGTACCATGTCTCTGGAGGATGTTAGGTCTGTTGTTAGTCAATACCCGTGACAAGCGCTGAGCTTTCTGGCTTTCAGGCAGACTTTATATTGTCTAAATATATACAGTGAATGAATAAAAGTACTCTATACCTTTCCCCATCGACTACAATGCAGCCTCTGTTTGCCCTACTGTATGTTAACAAGTGGAACTGAACAGTCTCGATATGAACTGCATCCCTAAAACTGCTGGCGCCGCAATTTACAGAGCGTTCACAGAGATTAAAAGAGTGCCAAATTTAAATTTTCCAATCAATTTTGCATTGTTACCTTGGCCCTAAAGGACAATCACAGCACAAAACATGAATGAAAAAGGAAAAAGTCCCACATACTGTCTTAATTACTGCCGTTATACTTATTTACGATGTTCATCAGGTATATGGACAACAACAATTCCTTTATATACTGTATATTTAGATGCTGTGATCCAATTAGAGGACCACAAAAAAATCAGATAAATTGGTGAAAGGAACACCTTGAGATAAGACACACATTAACATCCAGGTAATTAGGAAAAGAAGACATTTTTCTTACAAATATATACTTCTCATAAATCTATATATATATATAAACATATAACATCACACTGTCAAAAGGTTAGAGGAGGACAAAAGTAAATAAAGAACCAAAGTGCCAATAAATCAGAATCTTACAATTGTATTATATGTGAATGGAGCACTACAACATCCATATAACAACCCTGAACTGAGCACAAAACATTACGTTTATTTAGTTTTTATTGTCCTCTTGGGACATTCATGCAGGTCATTTATTGCTGCTGCTGAGTCAAACTAGCTGTCCTCTGGTGTCCCATCACTCCATCTGCACTTCTCTAATACAGTATGCTTTCAGTTCATCCTGCAGTTTCCTCTTGCATGTGTTTCTTATTTTTTCTCTTGCAGCTTCTTCCTTTTGTTGCACCTGTTTACTTCTTGTTTACATATTCTGTTATTTACAGCATTTCTTGATGTGGTGCACATTTCCCTAAGCGTGCTTTCACTCTCTAAGTGTAACTGTCCTCGGGGGACACTTTATATTGGTCTTATAGTGACTTGTAGACAGACAAAGAAAATGAAAGAAAGAAAACACACCGTGAAATTGTGAATGAAACAACCTGAGACCAAATGTAACTGAAATGTTTTGGCACATGGAGCGCTGGATCAGGCAGCTGAAACACAACTCCTTATGTAACAACGCTGAATGCATGCGTGTTTCTCCTGGAGTAAACTGAGCACACACACATATACAGTACATCCATATCGAGACATCTAATAAGAGACAATTAAATCAACAATTCCTCCGGGGCGAAGGGGAAATTGTTTCTTTCCCCTTTTGCTACGCCTCCTGTTTGGCAGCGACTTCCATCTGAAATCCTAAATATTTTCATGTAATTTCGGGCAGCACGGGTCGAATGAGACATCTTTGGGAACTGAAATGTAGAGAGAGGCTTCTGTAGCTCGCAGGCCGTGGAGTTATGTGTGTGTGTGTGTACCCTTCAGGGAGGTTGTAAGCGTCACGGTCTGAAAGACCTGCTAATGACTCTATAACAAGCACTGATGAGGAGAAAGAGATTACAGAGCTGCACTCCCTCACCCCTGTTCTTTATTTTTATTAATTTCTTTCCGCTTGACCTCCGTTTTCTAATGAAACCCGTTCCTTTTCTTTCTTCTTCTTTCCTTCTTTCTTTGTCATCCCCTTTCTTTCTCAACTTTCTTTTCCTCAGCGAAACTGTTCATGTTGATGCATGAGCGGATTTCCCTATTCCTAGTGTACATAGTGGTGTGTCTGCGTCCAAGTGTGTGTTTAAATTAGTTCAAACCAAGCGGGAAGGACAGGGTGCTTACGGGAAAAGCTACAACTCTTTGGGAAAGAATGGGGCCATATCTCAACAGTCTCAACATGTTGCTCAGTCCTGAAAAGGATGACTAATGTCTTTAATGGCTTCACATTTCTACTCGGGGACAAATCATAATGAGTCTAATTAGATACACATGTAATTGTTCCAGTCGGTGCACATTCTGGCTACAAGCTTCAATCCAGATTGAGATCAACTTTGGGGGGCTTGTAATATCAAATAAAGTCAAAATATAAAAAGTGCATAAAGTTGAGAAAGAGGCTTCCCTAACTGTTTGAACTTCACATGCTGCAAAAATCTAGATGATGAAACACGTCAGTGAACTACACACAGCATGCTCAAGCATAAAAACAAAACTGTATTTGATCCTTTCTAATAAAAAGGGAAGAGAGAGACAAAAGACTCGAACATTAGAAAGTCCAGTTTTCTTTTGGATTTGGGTCTGAAGTTTTGATTTATTTCTTCTTGTTGGCAGAGACATTTCCGCACCTGGGACCATAATTCAGATTGGGCTTTTTTTTATTTTTAGTGTGGATGGAACAATCTTCGCCGTTACAGACCCATTTTGAAGCTGTATTTTTATACAAAATTATTATAAAGTTTAGCATAGTTATAGAACAAAAAAGTACCTAAAAGTACCTAAAAGTCCTGCATTCAAAGGTTTACTCACATAAAAGTACAGAATTATCAGCAAAAATATACTTTAAAGTTGTAATCTCGAAGATTTTCATTTCGTTGTCTTTCACGGCACCTATGGCGATAATCGGTAATTGCAGGTGTGTTTTTGGAGCTCACTTGAGTTTCAGTTTCCTCGTCTGTAGTCATGGATCTTTTCTTTGTTCGGCCATAATAACCGTTCACTCACAATGCTAGCAGACACCGGAAAAACACAGTACGCCGCTCTCACACACGGGTGAGTTGAAGAGCGAGCCTGTTGCGTTAAAAACCTTGTTAATTGTTAGTGACTGAACAGACGTTTATTTAAATGAAAATCTTCGAGATTATATCAAAAGTACTCATATTATCATACCATAGTATGCATATTAGCCCCTGTTAGAGTGTTAAATATTATCATTTAACATATAAGATTGGACTAATAAGGTTTAAGGTTCCTTGTGAAGGTGACTGTGACCACTTTATATACTGTGGGGTAGTTTAATCTTTAATAATGCATCATATCTTATGAGCTAATCATGACATGTAGTGGAGTAAAAGTATAAAGTAGCATACAAGTACTCAAAGTATTTCCATAAATATACTTCTCCCACACTGCCACACACTTAGCTTAAAAGCTCACTTATGCGCTTCATTGTCTTTCAGTATTGCGATGAGAGAAAAGGAAGCGCAGCAGGTCGTCCTAGATCATCTGCATACACTCAGGACACATCCCAACAAAAACTGCTGACAGTGGAGTCTGGGCAGACAGTTTGTCTATTGTGAGTTGGTGTGTGATGACAGCTACCACAGGCAGAAGTGTTGGGGAGGTTCACACATGCATGAGTGGATCTGAGCTCGCTCACCGCAACAAATGGAGTTGCTTCCTGCCAAAACACACTCCCTGCTTTGCTGGTTCTGGCTGAAGGATTAATTGTTATTGAGGAGTGTCTTTTGTATAATGAGAATAAAAGGTTAGATTTTTACAAGGCATGTGTGTGTGCATGCAGGTCCATGTGTGTCCATAAAGTTTCGACAGGGCTGGTAGGGAGTGTCTCATCCACGTTAGTGAGGAGATAAAAACGGTTCACATCGCTGCGCTGAGCTACAAACAAGATAAGGAGAAAGGTTTCTGCTCCATTAGTATATGGAGACGAGGCCAGAGGCTAAACCGAGCTATGCAGAGAAACATTATCATCACGCTGATATACTTTCTTTTCTCCGGGTTTAAGCTGCACAAACTTCTCCCTGAGTATAGTAAGATTAGAGATCATTTCATTTCTGAAAGAAATCAAGCCAGTAAAACATATTTCCACTTCTTATTTCAGCCATTGTTGATGATTTGTTGCTGGTTATGAGACAGTTTTGTGTTTTACTGGTTTGCTTTGCGGGTTTTCCTGCCAATGACAATAAATTACATTCAAATAAGACAAATCTACATTACTTCAGTTATGGCATGAGAACATTAGGGCACAGCTGAAAAGAACCACACACGATTTGCAAACCCATCACTTATTAAATTAACTCTGGAATACCTGAACTAACTGGACGGGTTTTTGTTAGTTATATAATTTATTTTAATCACCCAGAGTGCGTTTGAAGGTTGTGTAACAGCAGGTACTTGTACACCAGACTATGAGTCTGCAGTCACGCTAACGACTCTGAGCTAAAGGCTAATGTCAGCATGCTAACATGCTCACAATGGCAATGCTAGCATGCTGATTTTAAGCAGGTATGTTTGCCATCTTAGTTTAGCATGTAGCATGTTTTTAGCACTAAACACAAACTATAGCTGATGGGAATGCTATTCATTTGGCACTTATTTGGTCATAAACCAAAATATTCTCCATAATCCTGACAGATTGATGGTGCTAGATGAAATCCATCCAACAGTAGTTGAGACATTTCACTTAAAACCACAAATACTAATCTCATGATGGCGCTGGATGAAAAGGGGAATACCAAAATCATTATTGTATAGGATTCATCCTCTGGGCACCATGGACGTCTGTACCAAATTTCATGACAATCCATCCAATAGTTGTTGAGATATTTCAGTCTCCCTAGAGGCTAACAAAAAGGCTTCCTCGTCTAACAACTCAACAAGATTCAGGCCTGTTTGAGTTTTATCACAGTGAACATGTTACTGAGAGAGTTAAAGCTCACAGAAACACACTTTATGTCAAAGTTTCCTCTCTCAACAGTTGCTTCTGTATTCAATAGTAATGTAGTGGCTCTCCTCCACACCGAACAGTCTTGTGTCTGGCTCTCACTCGAAGTCAGCAGCACCACCACAAGCTGCTTCTTCCTCCTTCCAAGTTTGGTCTCCCTGCAGGATCTTTGGCTTCATTTTTCATCTACTTTTCTGATCAAGACAAATTCGGTCTTTCCAGCTCTGTCTTGCTGTGCTGAGCTGCGAGTGTTTCATTCTTCTCACATGATGTTTCTGTCACACTGTTCTGCCATTGATTTGCATCATAACAATATCCTTTGCTCCTTTTGAGGCCAAGGAGTTTAGGGACACAGTTGGAAAGCAAAGGGGAAAATGTTAGAGATTCTGTAGGCCAGTAGAGACATGCAAGCCTCCGGAGACGGGGGACTCTACATCATTACCATGCCCTGGGAGCATGCAACTGGAACTGCTCCAGTTGGAAGAAGACCCCCCGCCCCCTGTCTCCTGAGTGCTCCTTCTTTGACAGCAGTTTTTCTTGCCAAGTCCTGACTCCACTTGGCTAAATCCAGACATTGCAAAACTGGCCCCATCAGCTATCATTTCAGGAACAAGTTACACCCCGAATGATTCAACATGAACAAATCAATAAGCTGACAGCAGGTCAGCCTTGGCTGTTAGAATTGTAAAACTTTGTGTCTCCTTTGTGTTTTAACACAAATTGCTTCTGAAAAAGACTTCATGAATTATTTCAAATTCCCAAACAAAGGTCTTACGAGGATTCTTACTAGTAGCCCATCATCTGCTTTGCAGTTGTGCTGTTTTTCTTTTAATACAACATTCTTCACTCTTTACAGAGGGCATATATCCTTTTTTGGCAAGTGACTCTTAAATTCTTGTCCTTGTAACTCGTCCCCCGAGCGGCGTATATTCTCCCTGTGTTGACATCGATGTCTTGTCTTTCCCTCGGCTCTTAAGCAACGAGTCCCACCGGCCCGTTCAGCAGCCAAACGCCGGCTAACACATGCTAAAAGCATTCACCACCACACAAGATCTGATGTAACTCTCTGTTGTGTTGTTAATCTGGGTTGAATGTCTTCAGTGTGCGTATGATTGGGTCAAAGTGTCTGTAAATATGATTTTCAGTGACAGATGTTTGGTCACAACACCTCCACGTCCTCCCAACAAGAATTTTACACATCAGATTACACTGATTCTTTTTTTAATTTTTCAAGATATCTGGTTTACAGTCATTTCTATTTATTCACAGACAGAATACAGGGGCTTGTTGGTGGTTTTTGAGGTGAGACAGCTGGCTGAATGTAAGTCTTAGTGGTCTTGGCAGGTTTGAGATTCATTTCTATGCACCTTTGACAGACGATTGATACCAGATACATCTGACTGATTCAACAAGTCGTCATACCTAAAGAACAAAATAGGTTGATTTTCATTATCTTCCACAACAACCATATGACCCCCCCAAAACTTATACTACATATATGACTTATATGTTTTCTGATCAGCCAGTGTTAAAGTTAGCTGATGACGTGGACTGTGGTTGCAAACTTAGTACACCCAAACATGTCTAACCTCCATTTAAAGACTTTCGTGGCAGCACAAAAAAGTCCTTGGCTTTGCTAATAAGAGGGCGCCATTATTCAAATGACCACAGGAAGTCGCTTTTCAGGTGAATAAAAACTTTCTTTCAACTGTTTGATAAAACGACCTATTCTGATGTGGTTTTGTTAAACGGTTAATTAGGTAACAGGCTCGTCTGTCACTTGGCAGGTGTATTGCTGAGGACCCAAGGAAGTGCAGTGTTGAGTATGAAGGTGTTTGGATGAGCGGTTCTCAGCAATACCGGAGACAAGCAATCGGCCCTTTCCGAACAGGCACTGCACTAGTCTTATTAAATGATAAACTGGGGTATATATGAAGACATGTTAATATTCTTCAAGTAGTACGATATGGATAAGTTTCAAGAGGATAAGTCCTGAATCTAATATATTGTACGGACACCTGACACCACTTTTACAACTGTTTTTCTTGCCAGATTGTTTTGTGATGAAACCGCAGAGCTGCTAAACAGCAAAAAAAAAAAAAAATAATAGAAACGTTTTCTCAAACTGTCAGAATGTTATTTTAAGGCTTCAAGCCTAAACTTTAATAATTTATAGCCAACTACTGTTGTCCAAATACAAGAGCTAAACTGGGATAGTCCCTGTTGGTCTGCTTTTGGAAATCATCTCCGCTGCAACAAGGGGAAACACGCACACGTTTGAGTCATCTATGCGTTTTTTTTATCCCGTCTTAGCTAGGAGACATGTGGTCTCTCATGGCTCTCCGTACTGAATTGGATGACTGGGCTCCAGAGAGAGGAAGGGTCCAGGCTGACAGAGCTCCTGTGATCCCGATGCCGGCTCTCTCAGGAAGCAGTGAACAATGCCTCACTGTTCCCTCCCTGTGTGAGCGTATGAGTGTGTGTGCACATGTACATATGTATTATGTGTGTGTATCTGTGTGTGTGGCCTGCTCCTCAGTGTGTGTGTGTGTGTGTGTGTTTGGCTGGCCCTCGCTGGACACCAAATCCTGAAAAGAATATCTCAGAGGGCCACTTGGAAACCCGGCTACAATTTTGTGTGTGTGTGCTGGTCTGGGAGTTCCTTGGCAGTCCAAAACTCTCATTTGAAGGGATTAGGAAGAGGAGAAGGTGGCCACGTAACTCAAATCCAGCAGGCCAGAGGTCTGGACCACAAGTGTGTGTGTGTGTGGATGAACAGCGAACACAGAGGGAAAGAGAGGGAGAGAGTTGGCTGCGTTTCAGTATACTTTCTCTGCTTTGTGATGAAGCAGACAAGACAGAGAGCGGGGTGAAATAACAGCTGAGACCTCGCTAGCAGTGGCACTGCACATAAATAACTTTACCCAAACACAGAGGCAGGGACATACACAAGTTCACAAGTGAAATAAAACATACGGTGGAGCCAGCTTCATCATGGTGAGTTACGCCCACAGCTCAAGTGTCTGGAAAGCATTCTAGCTGGTTTTTAGGTGGAACTGGCAGAGATGTACAAGGGTGTTTATCATTAGATATTATTGTCAAGCTGATGTGTGATGTGTCTTCAGGCAGAAAGAACATCTGTAACGGAAACACAAAGAAGGATGCCAACAGAAAAAATGACTTTGACTAAGTTTTAATGTCTTGACAGTTTGTCGCTACTAAGATGTAACATCTGTCTTTGTTTTCTGAGATGTTCTGCTTTATTTTCATCCATGAGACGTTTCAAAATGCCCCCCCCCGACAAAAAGTGCAGAAAATGTCTGAGAAAAACTTTATTGAGTAAAATCTTTGGTAACGTTAGCTAACTGTTATTGTCAGCAGTGCAGGTTTCAAGACTAGGCCTCGCACTGCCACACATGCAGGAAGTGGCGTAGCATCAGCACTAGCTTTATGCATCAAAATGAGCTCAAAGCAGAAAATGAATGTAGCAGAACAGAAAATATTAAGTGTCCATTGATCTGTGACAGCTTGCCAATTCCCGATCAACCTAATAAGGTCAGTTTCTGCACCAATACGGATCCATTTGCTCGGATCTGTGCATCCCTACTAGGAACCTGTATATTCAGCAGCAATACACAACTATTATATGTATATCTTACATCTATATTACTAATACGCCTTTATGTCCTAGTGTAGCCTGGTTCCAGACCTCTGAATCAGTGCCCAAATCTCTGATTTGTTAAGCGATTCAAATAGGTCTGGTGTTATCAGCGTCTCCCCCGGGTGGAGAAACAGAGTTTTGTGGGTTAGATAGAGAATGGGGATGTCATCTTAATACATAGCTACCTAGCTACATCCATGAAAACTAGTGACAGAAAAATAGCCACAAAAATGGCGGCCAGCGTGGACGAGATAGACAAAGCTGTACAGATTGTTGTAATTGGCACATTTCTTCGATCGTTGTGACAAACATCAACTGCTTCAAGCATGCGCAGCTTTTGAGCCGTCTGAAAATGAAGTCGGCAAAACAAAGAAAGCAGAATGGGGCACACTCCCAAACAGAAACAGTTCAGTCTGATTATTAGACTAGTCCTTATGCCCCAACCCATAAAACATTTGGAGCCCAAAACCATGCAAAATAAAAATATATGTTACTACTTTAAAAACATATTGAAGGTTGTGATTAGCAGTCATGTTGTTGGGTGTAATGAGACCTGGTGAAAAATGCATGCTGAACTGATTTAGAGACAGTCTTATTTAGTCATAAACACTGGTACATTGGATTTATTAGGAGGTGGGTGTGCTGGTGATTTATGACCGTTGCACGTAAGCAACAACCATTAAGATGAGACGCTGGCAAGTCCGCTTCATCTGCACTCTGACTCTATTTTGTGAAAAATGGCCCAAAGCACTGTGTGCGGGGGTTTTTTCCACCTAAACCAGGAGACTCGTATGTTTGCATGAACACACAAGCTTCTGGTAATTGTGTGTGGTATGTGTGCAAGACTGAGTCCATTTAACTTTTTATTTGACAGCGCATGTATGTGTTTATATACTTGCTTTTAAGTGTGCGTGCATGGGTTTACATCCATGATTTGTTATGGTATTTAATGTAAATGCATGTGTGTGTCTGCAGGTTGGTGTGCAGCCTGTGTGTGTGTGTGTGTCTTTCCCAGTTTATCATCCCTTCAGGGCTCCAGCATATCTGGCAGGCGGCCAGCGCGGTGCCGACATTGATTTATTTGTTAAAGCTGTCCGATTCATCCCTGCTATTCGTTTAATGACCAACAGCTTTCTCAGAAATCCATCATGTTAAAGAGCGACCGAGGCCAGACACAATACAAGGAGGTTTTTTTTTTTTTTACTGCCAACCATACACAAAGGTATTTACGAGGAAAAAACAAAGGCCATTTCGATTATGAACAGTGGATAAACTCTGAGTTTTTACCTCACTTCACAGTGCTGGCCAAGTTTTTGTCTGCAGTGAAAAGACAGACTCTCTCCCACAAAAGGCCTGGCAGAGCCCAGCGCACATACAGAACAGCTTTCAGGGGAGTATTTAGAAAATCTGAGCCAAAGGCACAATCATTAGAGGGTTGGGGAACAGAAACCACTGTTTTCAACATGGGTTCATGCAACCGCATGCGTCCTGGCGTTGCCTCACATGCCAACATCAGTTTGCCTCAGTAAATGAACCAAACTGTAGACAAAGACATTTTAAGTAAAGATATCAAATGGAAAACGTGTATCAACCTAACTAATAACGGTGTGTGCTGTGGGTTTAACTCTTTATACTTATAACCATTGATTGCTTGTGACATGGGACTTCTAAACGTGCTCTGGATAGCGAACATAGATGCATAAAAAGTTGACACTGTGAATAAAACGGCTTTGTAAATTTATCCACAAATCACTGTTCATCATGAAACATGAGGAAGTCCCGGCCCAGGCCTAAAGGTGATTAAAAACCACCAAAGCTGATCCTCAACTTCCGAGCCTTACCTCCTCTTCCCCCTTCTCAATGGCTCGCTTGTCTTTCCTCGAAACGCCAGTCATCTGGGAATGTATGTTTGGTCTTTGCAAATTTCCCCAGATAACAGCAGCAGGTGCCTTTAAAATGTAGAGATGAGTTGGCTTTGTCAAGGTCAAGACAATACTTTTAAAAACAGTCTTCTGATGACTTGAAAAAAAAGTGAACCTATCATCTTTCCTGCTTAAATTTCTGCGGGACCAGATTCACGGCTCCGCGGCTGACTTTGATTTCTACTGTAGGACAAAACAGAATAATGAAATAATAATTAAGATATCATGATTGCCATTAATTTCAATCACACTGTTGCCAGAAACTCACGATTCAGGACTGCCTTTCTCTCACAATGACCTCACTCTAAATCCTCTCTTTGAACTTCGATTCCTGCTGTTTTTATTAATGAGTGTGAATTTAGCTGATAGCTTGCACACAACCTTCAAAAAGCTGCTCTGATTGCAGCTTTAAAGGTCATTTTAAAATGAGGAGGGAGGCCTTTTCTTGAGAAACCGTGATTTTAATCACCTCACACAATCAGAGAAAAAGAATTTGTCTCTGTGACATTAGCGCTGAGATTTAAACACAACTTCAAAAGCACACGCAGATTATATATCACACGAGTATAATAGAGCCTCAAGTGCACAGCAGACAGTGCATCCATATATCTCTGCATGTAACAATCAGCGTTTTATTGTGTCACATCTTGGCAGTGGTTGCAGCCGTAGCTGGAGGGAAAGTCTTCGTTGGGAGAGTTGTTTTAACTTGTTGGTGTTGGGAAAGAGGTGCAGAAAAGAAAAACAAAATTAAATATTCCCTGTTACGTGAAAATAGAACCACGTAGGAAGTGATTCATATCACAAAATCAAAACAAATTACAGCATGCATGTTCAGAAAACCTAACCCAAATCTTATTAGTCTGTATTAAAAATTAGGGTTATAGCGATACAGATACAGACACTGCTCAAATGTTTTCCATGAAGCTTTAAATCACAGCAAACAAACTGGATTCTATACTCATGATAAAGTATTAGATAATGAACTTCAGGTCATGATTCTTCTTCACCAAACCAACTCAAAACTTTCCATTTGCTCCACAGATTCAGTCAAGAACATAGTCTGCTGAGGCATTAATGACATTACTGGCAAGCTCTTACTTCCTTCGTGTCCTGTTCAGTGTGTGTCTGCACGTGTGTGTGAACTAGTTATCTTTCCTTTGTGATGAGGAATGCAGTAAGTGATCTATGTGTGCCGGATGCTTTGGTGCTCGTGGGCTATTGTTTTACCTGCAAGCTACAATGCAGATCTCCGCATGCACCTCTGTGTGGTGGAGTTTGCGTGATTGCCCGCAAGCATTCGTACACATGTTTGCAAGCGCCCGTGTTCGTGATAGAGGACACAACCCCACAGCAAGACAGCAGAATACCACTCCCAGCCTTGGCGTGTGGAACTATGACCTCTCTTTGTCAGTTTTGCTGTTTTGGATTGCCTCCAGTTTAAATAAAGTATAAAGACATACAAAAGCAGGGTGGACCTGCCTGCTGATATTCCGGTTGTTTCTTTCTTTCTCTTTAACTTTGTTGTCCCTTAAAACAATTGAGAATGTTACTGTTTGGGTAAAAAAAAGAGCCGTTAAGATTAAGTTGTGATAAAGACACAGACTCTGTTTATGGGAGAGCGAGCTGTCTTATCTAAGTTAGTGGCATTGAGAAATTAAGAGTCGCCATAAACTTTCGCTCCCGTTCCAAGGGTTAAGTTTCTGGTTCTTGTCATCTGGCTCAGAGACAGGGAAGAGAAAAAGAAAAGAGCAAGAAGAGGTCAGGACTTTCCAGTTTGTCTCAGTCACCTGTGCACACATACCGATGGAAACGCTCGAGGCGACTGCATTGACATGATAGAATCAGAGACAGATTTAAAAGGAAGATAAGTGAGCTGTGTTCAGAGGCTGGGACTTCTGAATTGTGCTGACAGTGAAAGTCCCAAAATAAGACAGTCAAGTCTCACAGAAAGCAAAACTAATGGTGCGTTCAGGCGAGTCAGTCATTTCCAAATTCATCACCAGGAAGCTCCAAAAATTGCTGGTAAACTGGGACAACTTCTAAGATGTGTTGTGTAACTTAGTTGACAACTAGTAAATAGTGCACCAGGTTAACAGTGAATATACTGATATGACTTCTGTTTACTTGTAACTCCTTGTAAACAACAACATGTCCCAGCTAATATCAAGAACAAACAGTGGTCTTTACACCTGGCTCCCATTTTTAGATCTTGGAGGGTTTTCTTGGTCTAGTCCGTGTGAAATATTCACCAATGACTGATGACTTGAGCACAAATTCATGGTAGATATGAAGTGGTCACATGTCTACAAAGTGATGAGGATGATAAGAATCCTTGTCAACCCTCAATCCCAACAATTTGACTGGCACGTGGTGGATTATGGGATATCGAAGACCACAAAAGATACATCTGTCGAGTCCACAAAATTCAGACAAAATAAAGCTGCATTTCTTGGTCCATTTGGACCCGTTGACATAATCTGTCTTGGCATGTGGATTTCTATTCCAGCCCCAAGCTGGGATGCATCTAGCAATTGAAAATGAGCCTAATGGTTGCTACGTGACTACCATTCTAAAGTAGGCAAACAGCTGGACATCATCTGTGTTCCTGGTGTAGACTTTTACCTTAAGCAACCTTAAATTATTTAGCTGTATGTTCTGCTATACAACTGGTTTTAGCTTCATCCAATGAGCCACTTAGCAAGCGTGCTTCATGCAATTAAGCCTAAATTTTACATTATATTTTCCACTACTGGACGACTGCATTATGGATTCCATTTGGGAAAATTAAAGTGTAGAAAATGTAAACAAAGTAAGGCTAATGAAAAGCCAATGCTCGGCCACACAATAAAGTTGATAAATGAAACTTCAGGTCAGCATGCTGCTGTGCGGTCCTTTGGGTGCTTGTGGGTGGGCAGGTCCAGCATGGGTGGGCAAGTGTGTCTGTAAATGTGTTTTTGTGTGCGGAGGTGTTGAGCAAGTATGACTCAAGTGAGGCCTTTACAAGTGCTATTGTGCTGACACAAAATGTAGCTGATCTCTGTTTTCTCTGGTGGACTCCAGACGTCCCCACAAGAATGGAAAAAAACCCCAAAGAAAGTGGGCACTTTAAATGGCTGAAAAGGTTTTTTTTAAGACAAAGGTTAGACTTATTTTTAGGGTTATTGTTAGAGATTTGAAAAAAGGTTGAAACAGAAGGGGAATAAAAATACCAAAAGCTAACAAGTGAATTTTCTTTGCATACAATTCTCAACATGGTTCTATGAAAACAAGCAGCCCAGAGTGTGAGTGACAAAAGCTATTGTTTACAATTAGCTTTACGACCTTTCTAATTAATAACTACTTATTCAAAATGTGAAGAAAAAAATAATTGACATACTGAAATTGCTGAGGTGGAGGTGCAATTACATCACTCCTGGGTGTGTGGTAATGAAGCTTCTGTTCTGGCAGATGAGCAGCTGATGGTGTCACCAGCTATTACAATAAACACACTGTTGACTTCTGGGAATGCTCTCTCTATACTTGCTCATACAAAGCACAACTCTTGTGTGTGTGTGTGTGTGTGTGTGTCCTTGCTTTGTGTTGTCATGTGTTGGAGGAATATGTAAGACTTCTGCTTCAATATACAAAAGACAGAAACTTCGAGATCCAGATACGGGAGCTGCGTGATCTGACAGTGTTATGTAATTTCTGCTGAATATTTAATATTAGGAGGAATCTTCTTGTGATCAGTTGAGCCTGAAATATATTGCACTTCCTCATGGCTTAAGCTTGAATATAATGTACAAATAACAGTGTAATACATTTATACTGTAGATTATAATGTTATTTACAACCACTGTAGCAAAACAAAGCCCAATATTTGCTCAGAAACAAACCTTAAACAGCTATTTTATATTCCTTCTACACAAAACACTTTATATACTGGGAATTGATCTGTTTTTTTTAACAAACTTGCTTTGAGGATAACTGTGAACCAGCCATTTGACACTGGAAAAAAAAACCTACCAAGGTAAACTCTCCACTGTAATGAACCGTTTAAACATCTATTAGATATGCCAATACTGCAAATGACACTCAAAATGACCACACGTGAACTCAAGATCAAGCAAGACTTCAACAAGACCTTCTGCTTTAGTTGTTTTCTTTGCTTGACAACAAGGTCAAAGGTTATCATGAGCAGTCGCTATCCCTGTGACTGATCACGAGGCTCCAAATCCCCCGAAATGGAAGCAAATTACAGGTTCAGATTGCTTACTGAGAATTGAGCTTTAAAATCCTGATAACAGCACACAAACAGGTTTAATACTTCTGATAGGGCAGGAATGTGAAAAAAAATAAAAAATAAAATCTATATATGTTATTCGCAATGTGTTTCTCATTTTAATCGTGACATTTGAATCAATCTAGCCTCATTTGGTAAAACCAGATCGACAGCATGAATTGCAATTCAAAGCCACAGCAGCATAACACTGCTACGAGCCTTTTCTGCATCTGCAATTCGTTGACGTGCTGAAACTTCGTCTTTCAATTGAAGCCATCACTATGCATTTCTGCAGCATGCTAAGAAACATCTCATGAGAAGAATGCTGCCTTCGCTGCCAGCTCACACATTTGCCAACTCTTAAACGTCAGAGAACTTGTTTGCTACGATCATGTCATTTCCAAATACTTTCCGATAATCTAAAGCAGGATGGTGAAGTCATTCCAATTCTTACAGACATCTAAACTTCATATGAGAAGATCGAAGTGGTGATTTGAGTTCATGACTGAGGAAATCTGCTCTCTCGGATTTTCTTAACATTTGCCCTTTATCTCATTTCAGATAATCTTTTGCCCTCAAGCTGGGAGAAACACTTGAGGAAATTCTTAAATTTTACTATTTTTAGCAATGTTAGCAACATGGCTCAAGGGATGGCAATGGCAAGGTTGGTCAGTCAGTCCACCACTTTGGTCCAAACTAAAATATCTCAACAGGTATCAGATGGATTGCCATGAAAGTTTGTTCCAGACTGAAACACCTTAACATCTACTGGATGGATTGGCACAAAATCTTGTACAGATATTCATGGTCTCCATACGATGAACCCCAGTGACTTTGATGATCCCCTGATTTTAACTTTAGCACCACCATGACGATAACATTTTGTGGTTTTGAGTGAAATGTCTCAACAACTATTTGATGGATTGCTATGAAATTTGGTAGAGACATTCTTGTCCCCCTCAGGATGAATTGTAACTTTGGTGATCCTCTGAATGTTTATCTGGAGCAATTTGACCAATACTTCATATTTTGGTGGAGCTGTACTTTGTGTTTAGTCCCAATTAGCAAATATCAGCATGACAGCACACTAAAATAAGATACACCTCCTACACATCAACATGTTAGCATTGCAATTGTGAGCATGTTAGCATGCTGACGTTAGCATTTAGCTCAAAGCACCGCTGTGCCTAAGTACAGCCATGCTAGTGGCTGGTTGTACTTGGGCAGTGACCTTTTGTCCAAGAAATATCTGAGACTGTTTTTGTCCTGATATCCCTGGAGAAACATTGACAAGCCAACAAGCCTTTGTGACTTTAGTCTACAAATAACTTTTTCCACCTCTAAAACCTTTATCAGTCACAATCTAGATGTTTCTTGACTGTCCTTTCCTTTTCATAATATTTTTGAAGCCGTGAGGCCTGAGATCTTTTTTTTTTTTTTT
>NTHP01000150.1:1007251-1027689 GCA_003416845.1 Oplegnathus fasciatus
TTGAGTAAGCTGAGAAACACAATCCTAGATCGGACACATGTTTTCATAACATTCATGCAAGATTTTTATCAAGAGGCCAGGACATCCAAGTAGCTATTTCTGGAAGCAGGAGTTCTGTCTTTTTGTCTAAACAATTACAGTATGTTAGCATTTCTTTGCTGCCTCTGGAAAGTCTAGGTATATTCGATTTAGATGCTTGCAAGCGCAACTGTGCCTTGAATTAGATATTAAGACACACAAGAGCCAAGGATTGACTTCTTTCAAAATGGTGACTCGTCGTGATGCAGATCTAAACATAATCAGTTCGATGATTCGTTCATCCAAAGTTTAATTTCCTAGAGAGCTAAAATTTATGTGTTTCTGTGCCGTAATCTAGCAATGGAGCAAACATCTGCTCTGACAACCATGCTTGCCTCCAACTTTTAACACACACAACTTCTACCACAAAACGACAACATTATTTAAAAGTCATGGCCTGAAGGGAAGCTTTGACCGCCTGCCTGACAGGTTCATGATTTCACCTCTTTTCCCAAAACTTTTCTTATTAAGGTTTTCCATTTAGCAGCTGCAGACAAAGCCAAATCCGTGCTCAGTGGTGGATTCATTGATTCACGGGTGACCTGCGATCGCACATGTCCAAGAACCTTACAAGCGTCTAATGAGGTAGTGTTATGTTTAGAGACACTGAGCCAAAAATTAGCTGCAGTCTGTAGCTCAGCGTAGAGCTAATAATAATGTTTTTGTGGTTTTTTGATCTATGAAAGCAATGACGATAGGTTACGATGGGCTTTAATTAAAAGCCAAAACCACAGTGTTCTTCACAGTCAGTGAGACATGAGAGAGACAAAGGGACGGCCAACACTAAGGTTTATGGAGGAGGCAACTGTTGTGGAAGTGGGACAAGAGTGGGTGGAAAGTAGAAGAGATCATTTGGGAGAGATTAGACGACAGCGGAGAAAAGACTTCACTGGTTGTTTAATTGGTACAGAAATGAGAGCTGACAGAAGGACAGGAGGGTCTCGTTACTTGAGTCAAAACGCTGATACCGGAGAGAGAACAAGAGTGTGTGTGAGGGAGGAAAACACTGGAGTAGACAGACTTTCAGCTGACACTAACAAGCCCTCCTTCTTGTGCCAGGACAGAGATGTCTGCCCATTCCCAGGGTTAGATCATGTTAGACAAACTGAGAACTTTCCGTCCAATCAACTGCTGGCTAATCACACACACACACACACACACACACACACACACACAAATTTATGCATACACACACCTTTTTTTGGACACAGCAGTATATAGAAGCACACACAATCAGCGCATGTGCACATATGAGATATATTGTACACACATACAGTTCATACAGGGGTTGGTTACAAGCTGGTTTGCCAGTATATAATGGGCCATTACTGACCTTATTATCAAATATTGGATATGGGCCATTCATGTTGCTCACTGCCAATTTTTGGGAGGTCTAGCGCTCTTTTCTTTTCAAGAAATCATTTTCCAGGACATTTTTAATAACTAGCCATAATATAATATGCGTTTTGGCTCAGGGTGGTGGGAGCATTCAAGAGGTTTTTTTTATTCGGTTAATTGTTTGGTCTATACAATGTCAAAAATAATGAAAAATTATCATCAAGTTCCTGAAGCCCAAAGTGATGTCATTGATTTGTTCGAACAACTGTCCAAAATCCAAAAGAAATTCAATTTACTCGCACTTAAAGCACTTAAAGCAAATCCTTATAAATAAGAGGCTTGAACTGCAAGATGTGTTGCCTTAGAGCTGCTAAACCTGAAGAGAGTTCAGTAGATTTTGGTGAAGACTTTTAGATGTTTTAATGTAGTTTTAATATTCTATTTAAAGTATTTAAAAATTGTAATTTTTTTGGCAAGAAAATGGTCACATTTAAAGACACTGGATATCTGCTATCTGTGACTTTACTCTAAAACATTTATATTGCTTTTGGTCTTCAGAAACCCTCGTAAAGCATGTTAGGAACACACAGCACCTGGAAACCCACTTTCTGCACTTTCCTTTGGAAATGCCTTCTCTTGTCACCCCCCACCAAACTCAAGGTTTGGCCGTGGTTCGATTGGAAATGTTCCAGGGCAAAGCAGCTTCTTTTCCGCATCACCTTTGATATGATACATGTATAGAAAGTATGGAAAGGATTTGGTTTCCATATGATGGGAGCCATATGGGGCCCTTACAGTGGAAATCGGAAATAAGGGAAGATGGATGGACCAGAGGAAGGACATTTCGTTGTAGGAGGTGAACACAGAGGTGAACTTCCATGCTCCAGTTTATATACATTACGTCTTTAACCATCTGTTTCCTAGTAACACCGTAAATTATAAAATAGTTTCTGGAGCCTTTTATTCACCCAAACAGAGCAATTTTAGCATTGTTTTTTGATTATCCGACCTTATATGGGCTCCATTACTCTGTAAGTCTGTATCATATAACAACGTACTAAAAACAAATTGGACTCAGTTTCTGGTACTTTTAAGACCAGATCGTTGGTCGTTTCTGACTTTGGAGGAGGTATTACATCGGCTATTTTTCCTTTTAATTAATTTCATTATAATTCTGGCAGATTTGTTGGACTGATACAAGTATTGAAAGACTGATAAAATACATTTTATACTGAAGCAGCCAGTAGCTGTTTTGTGAAAATACTGAATGTATTTACATAAAAACAAACATCTTTTCCCACGGTTGATGAAGGTTGTGTGACGCTCTTTTCATCGCCTGTTCTGCCATGGCGGCTATCACAGCTCATGCTAACTACACACTTATTCTTTTATCTGTTTTGTTCATTTTATTTACTCCTTTTCATCAATAACTGTTATACAATTTCTTAAACTTGAACTTTATTTCTAGAGCTGAAGTGATTAGTCGATCAACAGAAAATTAATCTTCAGCAATTTTGATAATTGAGTCATCTGTTAAGTCATTTCTTAAGAAAAAATGACAAAAAATGACTGGTTTCAGTATTTTCTTTTAGTTTTCTCTGATAGTAAATTAAATATCTGTCAGTTTTGTTGGTGGTCGGACAAAACACGACATCTGAAGACGTCACCATGGGCTCTGAGAACTTGTGGTGGCCATTTTTCACTATTTCGTGACATTTTATCGACCAAGCAACTGATCGATTACATGAGAAAATAATCGTTAAATTAATGTATAATGAAAATAATTATTAGTTGCGGCTCAGATTCTTCCCTTGTAATATTATTTGTCTTCTGAAAGAAGATTATAGATAAAAAACGTTCTCTTATATCCTAAAAAAATGGATATCCAGTACGTTACAGTGTTATCAGCCAGAGATAGTGATTAACAAAAACTGATATGAAAATATAAAAAACAGAGATTCAGCTGACTCTGCAGTCAACATGCTATAAAGATAGTACAAACTGAAAACACTGTATTGCTACCAGGTGGTTTAGCTGCACTGGTATCAGTTACCAAATGTGGCAGAAGTTTATTGGGAGCTTTAGTCCTCTCAAACTGTATGAACGGCATTTATCAGCACTTTATAGCCATGTTGACTGAGCAAACAAAGTGATAACGCACAGCACCAGCTGTTAGCACACACACACACACACACACTCACACATACCACAGCTGTAGCCACATCCTAATGAGCATTCCAACGTGGGAACGCAAATATCCTGTTTTCACGTGTCAAGCTGTTAAACCAAGGTCGTGTGTGTGTCTGCGTGTGGTAGGTCTGTGTATCTATCAGATAACACAATGTATCGCCGCAGACTCCTCTCCTGTTCTCTTTGAACCTCCGAATAATCTCTCTCCTCGTCGCAGCCCTCCCCTCTCCATCTTTCGTCTCTTTCAGCCTCATTGCTTCCTTATTTCCAACGATTTATGTGACTTCAGAGACAGTTTATCACTTTTTGTGGTGAGGAAACACGACATCTTTGATAACAACTTAACTCCTATATTTGGTACCTCATTTGTTGTGCTGGAAACCTTGTTCTCAGGGGGGCTTTAAATTTCTGTAACGTGGGCAGTTGCAGTGAAGTATTTAAATATTACTCTCTGGTGCTTCTCTTTTATCAGCAGAGAGAAACAGGAATGATTGAGATCAAAGATGCAAACACACAACAGCTGCAACATTTTTACACAAAACCCACAATAGAACCTGATTTTTAGAGCAGACTTAGACGTATGTTTTCCTTAAAATTGTAGGTTATTCTTTACCTCTGAATGCCTGAGTTGCCTGTGATGATAAATTTGGCTTCTACTTGGGTGTCGCGTGCAGCTGCATTTAAAATTGCTTCGAATTTAAAATTTCATGTGCAGATATTTTGCTAAAAAGTAGAAAATAATCTGGTTTCCTGAGCTGTGTCATTTCACAACATTACTGTCTTCTCAGAGTCATATTAAAGGAATAGTTCAACATTTTGGGAACTGCGCTTATTTGTTTTTAAATGCATAGATTGATACCAATCACATGTCTGTAGCCAGCAGCCAGTTAGCTTAGCTTAGCATAAACAGTGGAAACAAGGGGAAACAGCTAGCCTGTTTCTTTCCAAAGGAAACAAAATCAACCTACCAGCATCTCTAAACTTCACTGATTAACACGTTATATATCCTATGTATTGTTTAATCCATCTGAAGTTGTCAGGACTTTTTTGTTGTAAAATTAAAAGGTATAAACTTTAACTTCTTAAATTCTTGACTTTCCCCTTATTCCCCCTTTATGTTTTTTACTTTTTAGATAAGTGAAACACAAGGTGCAAACAGCTGTATCATTTCTTCAAATGAAAATATTCTAGATTTCGCAGCGACTCCACATTGAACCTGATGTATTTTGTGTTTTTGTAGACTTCGGGGACTAGAATTTGAAATATATACAACCGTGGGTTTAAACACTGTTTGTAAAGAAGGAGCCACAGAAGAGTCTATCAGATCTTCTATTTTTCTGCTTCACCTCTTGATTCACAGTTTAACTCCACTGATTTTACACATGAATCACGAGGAGTATTTCTCAGCTCGTGAAAACATTTGCATTTTGTCTTCCAAATGTTTGAAAAATACAGAAATGTAGGATCGAGTGTTTTTGGAGCTTGATCCATGTGAGGCATTAAAAATCTGAATAAATCTCGACCTCTGCTGCTTCAATTTGGACCATTATATTTTTTAATCTGTCTCGTGAGAGTCCCCAAAATTCATGAAAGTGCAACACCAAATTGTCTTTTATGTCCATGTATCATTGTCATCATCTCCTCCTGTCGTCTCCCTTCACCTTTGCCTCTTTCAAGTCCCCTTTCTCCTCTTCTCTCTCTCTTTCCTGTGATCCCTGTCTTCCTTTTCATCCTCATCCAAATGACCTGGCCATGAAAACACAGAGCGCGCATGCAGGTCTGTGACACACTGGGTCCCGTGTCTCATGTGTGAGTATTTATGTGAACATAACCAGGCCATCAAAGCATATTTCAAGTGAAAGACAGCTTTTTTTTTAAAGAGGAAATTGAATCAGGAAGTTTCTTTTAATTGGTCCAAAAATGACATGTATCATGTGTGATCATGGGATTTTACTAAGAACAATAGTCAGTTGTTAACCAAAAATGGGCACTAGCAACATGTCTGTTACTCAGAAATTTTAAGAGATCACTCAGTCATCTTCGTTTAGTCATGAAAACACAAGGCTAAAGCGAGGCCAAATATATCTGTCTTTCACCATCTTCCATTGACCATGTTTATCTGCATGAATGTACATGCACATTCAAGCCCCTTGTTTTCTCTCTTCTTCTTTTCGTGCGTTTACACCCGTATAAACACCGTACATAACTTTGGAGACATGCCCAAGGCTCGTTTAGATGCACGGAGCAGGAACACACACACACACACACACACACATCCACTGCCAAAGAATCACTTAACTTCTAAACTTCTATCTCTTAAAAGAAAAAAAAAACTGCTTGTGTCACTCCTGAAAAATTCACGCCCCCCCCTCTCCCCCTCTCCCCCTAAAACTGACTGTAACTCGATTCTCGATGTGGACTTGAACCATAAGACACAGTGACTGCAGGGGGGGGCGGGGGGGCAGAGAGAGGGAGAATTGTGTGTTTTGGCTATGGAGTCTGGTGTGGGAGGTTTATATTAGTTGCTTTGAATTAAATTAAAATATTTGCAGTTGCGGGTTTGATCTGACTCTAAATTGGCTGCTGATGATGAGCATGCGTCTGTGTGTTCACCTGTGTGTGTTTTTGCTTGTGTGTGGAGGAGAGGTTAAAGTTCAAATTTCTGTCCCTCACACACACACACACACACACACACACACACACACAGGTCCACACTTGCCTACTCAGTGACACCAAACCCCCTGTAATGCACACGTGTTGCATGCCCCTCTACCCCCCAACACACATGACTCACACACACACACACACACATTGCCATTCTTGTTAGGGCATCCATTGATTCTCTAATGGTAACTTTACCCTTGACCCACACCAATAAAACCTGATCTAGTGTGAAAAGTGTGGCGTAAATATAAAGCAGATTTATGTACTAATGGAACAAATGGCCTATACTGTTCTATACTGCGCTATAGGAGGCTACGTCAGAAATGTCTTGGCAACAGCAGCTGAGGCCACACAAGGAGGCCAGACTGAGAAACGGCTCTGCGTGTGAATGAATGGAAATGACTGATATTGACTATTTTCTACCAGGTTATCTTTGTGCAGCCAGGCAGTCGTCAGTGTCGGTCACTTTAGTTCGGGGAGCTTTTAGCAGGTGCTGACGTGTTGGCAGCCGGATCTCGTGGCTCACTTAAAGCGCCGCACGTTCCTCTGACTAGATGCTACGTTGAGTGGAGACATCCAGAGTTCTCCGTTTTTTTTTCTGTGTTCGCTGCAGACCTGTTAGTGAAAGCCGGAGGAAACACGTAGGCAGTAACCAGAACAGCTGAGGTTATGTAAAGCCAACTCTGAAATTCAAGCAATATGTGTCCTAGTGGTTAAGGCGCGTACCATATAACCACAACGTCCCTGGTTTGATTCTGGCTGGAGGATGTTTGTTGCATATCATGCCCTTCTCTCTCTCCTCATGTTTCCTCTCGGGCTCTTCCTCGGCCACTTTCTAATAAAGGAAAATCCCACAAAAATCTAAAAATATTTGTTTATGAACATTATCAACATGTATACAGATTGTTTTTCCACTTTTGACTGTCAAATCAGGGCGTTTTAGTCTTGATTTCACAGTTAAATGTGGAGAAAGAGAGGAAATATGGGGACAGACCAAGGGGGGGTGACTGGTGTGATTACAAGGTATGCGTCTTACACCACTGGGACACGGTGATGCCACCTGGAATTTGTTTTTTAACAAACTACAAATGGAGTCTGGAGAGGCACGTGGAATTGTGGAACAAGTGTCTGCTGGATATTTCAAAGTAGTCTCACTGTCGCCATGTACACCTGTATCTATGCCTGCAAATAACCATTATTTTGATTATCAATTACTCTGCTGACCGTTTCCTCGATTAGTCGATTAATCGTCTATGAAATGTAAAAAAAATAGTGAAATGTCTTGTTTTGTCTGACAAAGATGTTCAGTTTACTACCATATATGGCACAGAAAAGCATAAAACCACTACACTCAAAGCCTAAAGTTACTCCTTTAGTTTCTTTGGCGAATGGAAAAATAATATTTTGGAGGATTGTCTTCATCTTTCAAGGTCTCAAGGTCATCTCATCATCACACAGATAAAAGCATTTGATCATCACACATAAAAACACACACTTAAATCACACAAACACAGACAGAAAAGACAAAAAATTGGCAATTTTGGGGGGGCTAAATGGACCACACACACATCTGCACAAACTGTAACATCCACTTTGAGACCAGACTTCTTCTGCGTGAATCAGACCACACACACACACACACACACACACACACACACACACACACAAAGAGCCGTGCACACACATGCACGCACGCACACCGGGTGTATTGTTGCATTTAAGGGTGAGTCAGAGCCTATCAGTGAACCCAAACAATAATAAAGTGGACCAGTGAAGTGTAAGGAATGGAATGCCAATCTCACACACACACACACACACACACACACACACACACACACACACACAGATAACACAGAAAACCCCCGAATTTCACCCAGATGGCCTCCAGCCACAGTCATGCATGCACATGAGCGCACATACAACCAGAAAACAAACATCAAAGGCTTACACCAGTTATAGTTTTATATAAAATAAAACGCTGGTCATGTGACCCAGGTCGAGGAAGTCATAAAACGTGGAAGTTAATCAAGTTTTGATGCAGATACAAGAAACGAGTCTAGTTTTTCATCCACAGAGATGAAAAAGATCTTGAATGTACAGAAAACATCTTAAGAAATACATTAAAGGATGTCCAACATAATGATCACAGTTATTTAACGTATGACGAACATATCTGATGAAGCTTATAAAATGCACAATTTATAACCAGTGGACTATAAATACAGCATGTTAAACGCCGTGCTCAAACATTTAAGTTTAACGCACTGAAGAGAAGCTTCCTGAACAAACAAGCAAAGCACCAAATCAGTTCCAATGACAAGAAACCTTTATTGATTTCTCAGTGTAATTTACAATTTCCACAAAGTTCTTCCAACATCATAAAGTCTGATCGACTACCAGAAAGTCGCTTGTACTCACTTTACTACCTGATGAAAATGTTTTTGAAGAGGGCGAAGCTAAGAAACCATTATTTTTATAGCTTTTTTCCCCAAAGAGAAGTGCAAAGTAGGGCTTCAACTAGTGATTTTTTTCATTATCAATCAATCTGTCAAGTATTTTTTGGATTAACAGAATAATTGTTTGGTCTTTAAAGTGTCAAAAGACGGAGAAAAATACCCATCACAACTTCCTAAAGCCCGAGGTGACGTCCTCAAATGTCTCGCTTTGTCCGACCAACGGTCCAAAACTCAATGATATTCAGTTTATTATCACATAAAACAGAGAAAAGCAGCAAATCCTCACAATAAAAGAGCTGAAACCAGAGAAAGTTTTTGCATTTTCGCTTGAAAAATGACTCAACAGATCTGTTCTGTTGATCAACAAATTGATTAATCAACTTATGTTTCCTGTTCTTATCGCCTCTATTATTATTTTTTTTAAATTGGACATTAAGTTTGTTGTTTTGTCACCCATTAAGATGCGACTCTGGATTCATTTCTGCCTCATCCAGCAGCAATGAACACAAAGGCAGCAGCAGGCGTACGCCCATGAGACCAGGAGCTTCTGTATTTACATGCGTGCATTTGTTTGTGTGTGGATGCCGCAGCACTGAGGCAACACTGGAGTATTCCTCATTGTGCGCTCTTGATTGTTCCAGCTATCTTTTGTCTTAACCAGGCTGGCATGGGGTGTAACTCCACTGCATTTCAAAGAAGGGCCTGTTTCCAGATTAAAAATAGCTGGCCTTCACATGAGAACCAGGGGATTCCCCACATACAAGATGCATGGCTCCGTGTTTTTCATTTCGTCTCTGCTCAGTGTCGTCTCTAAACTATTCCTTATACGATTTCCTGCCACCTCCGATGTGTCTTGTGTAACTCAACCCAGTTATGAAGTTGTAAATTCCCTTTGGAGCTCAATAAATATATAGATTCACTTATTGTCTAGTCAATAAAGTATATAAAGACGTTTCTCCAGCTGCCTCGCTGACACAGGATTGTTGTTTTCATGCCAGTAAGTGAATTGGAAGCAGACACAGCAAGACTGATATATATGCCTATATGTTATGTTCCTCTAATGACAGGAAGGCCACAAAAAGGTCAAGTTTTGTATTAAAAGTTGTACAACAATGAGAAAGTACAGGGGCTTCCGACACAAAAATAACATACATTAGCACAACAATCTTCTAAAACGACCACACAACATCTCTCACCTTGCTGTGGAAGTGTCTCTCAGACTGGGCTCTCTAACAAACGGCTGATACATTAAACTTGTATTTCATCCTCCATCTGTACACGTTCACATGTGCCACGATTGTGTCCACTTTCCCCGATGGTGGCAGACGCTATTGCTCAACTTCAAAAAGTAGTGCAAAAGACAGTTTCAACAGACAGACAAATCATTTCATTGGTACAGAAAAGAACATGTTTTTCAGCTAAATTTAGCTGTTTAATGAGGTGTATCGTAGCATGATGCAGTATAGCAACCTGCCTGGAGATTCCTCGTCTTTTTAACACTAAACACAAAAGCATCTGGAGCTTTATGAAGATTTGATCAACTCTGTAATAACCACTACATCTGCGTAGGCACTTTTCCTAAAAAAGATACAAAGTGCCATACATGATGTGCATTAAAAACAGTGCAGCAATCAGCAAAAGATACCTGGACTGATGTTTCCACTTGTTTCTCACTTAATTTCATCCCTACCAGGCTCGCCAAAAAGTCACAGATTTGATCCTTTCAGTGCGCAAATGTTTGTCCATTTCACAGAACTCCTAATGGCTCACTTACTTTGGATAAAAGCAGCCATTTAAAAGCTTGACATGTACTTTGTTTAACCTGTTTTGAATGAAAATTAGCTGCGGAGGCATTAAGAAGACATTAGATATCATTTTTCTTTCTCGGTTCTCGAGAGGAAATGTTTTGGGGTTTTTTTTTCAGTCAAAGAAAGTGTGGCGGAGAGATGCTCAGGTTTTGTGTTCCAGTATGAAGTTTTCTGCAGCACTGATGCACTGACACTTCAACAACGCACACTTGCGCAACTCATCGCCCCACTTTGGTACAGCGAGCTTCCACCACCGAGGGGGAAAGCGTGACACATTTCCCACTTTCGTACAGATGCGTGCGCTCACCGTTGGAGCCCACCGCTGAGGCCAGTTTCCTCTCTCTCTGACGGCTTAAACCGGCCTCCTGCCGGTGTTCGTACACCATCGGGACCATACATCAGTTTCTGGCTTCATCCTCAGAAACCACATGTAACACGTACAACTGAACATACATCATAACCTATTGTGGCTTTTAAATCCCAATGTGTCAGGCAGGTAGACTGCTTTGCCTTAATACAGAGGAGGAGGACAGAGAGTAATAGTGGACCTGTTGGACTCACTGGCTGAGCTTATCTCTCCCGCCTGCCTTCACTGAACACTAATGAGTCAGAGCACAGGTATATATTTATACCTGCTGGAGGACTCATAACCAGATCAGCCTCCTCAGTTTTCACTTACTGCAGCAGTGACAGCAGCTCTGCTAATTGATTTCTAGAGTGAGGAATAAAACCTAATGTGTGCAAATATTGCAGCAAAGGACTCTTCCTCCAAAGACTGCATGAATAGTCTACATTTAAAACACCTTTAAGGTCTTCACAGCTACAGAGCTGCAGACACACTGCAAGTACTTACAATAGTGTTGGCTGTATATGATTATTTCAGGGCTTAACTGAAACCCCAGGGGACAGCCCACCTCCATCACTGACCCGCATATTTCACCTCTGCTCACAACATCTGTAACCTACTTAGACGCAATCCTGAGCGACTACTCTCTGCCTGCCTAAATGGCTCCAACATGTTCCTCATAGGTGCGCAATCCAAGCCGTTTACTTCGATAAACGCTGCTGGGACAGACAGGCCGCCTATTTCCCGCTGCCTTGATTGCTTGTAAACTTCGGATCGCATTGTTTCAGTCAGGCAGAGCTGTTTCCCAAGCGCCTGACAAGACAGGGAGCGGGGGCGAACCTCGCCAAACCTCTTCAAGAAATGAATCACTCCACAATCGACAGTTTCACTTGGAAATCTCCTAAAAATTAAATCATATTTTTATAATATTTCTGCTGTGACTCGCAGCAACTGTGCTGTTGACTTACTTTTTACATCTGTATAATATTCCAGCAGATATTGTGCACAAATGTGTCTGTTTCTCAGTGTTTTACTTGCATCAAGAGTGAATATGTGACATTCAAACTCATGCTGGTATATTTCTTGCCAGTTCAGTGCGCAAGAGCGACTTTTCTGAAGGATTTTTCTCTCACATGGCAACAGCATTCCCAAAGTTCAGCATATCAGCTCTTTAAGTGAGTGGAAACCAGCTCTTACCTGCGATATGGACATGTTCAGGTAGAGAAAGAGCCCCGTGGTGGAGGCAATCTGCAGCACCACCACCACTATCACCACCATCGCCACCCACATCTTGGACGGCGCTTCCCGGCGCCTCGTCCCGCTCGGCCCGCCGGCCGGGACCATCATGTAGGTGGTGGACTCGCTGCTCACCGATCTGAAATAATCCTGGTGCTGCTGCTGCTGCTGTGCGCTCGGAGTGGCCATGGCATTCCCGACGCATGAGTAGACCAGAAAACCGAGGGAGCAGCAAAACAACAACAGCCAAACAACAACCTCCGCAGACCGAAGATTGGAGCAAAATTAGATCTCCATGCGTCAGCTGCCGATGGAGCTTTTCATTCGGGAAGCAAAGGAGTGGGGGGGAGCTGCAGGGTTAGGCAGGAGAGGAGAAAGACGAGCTGGAAGTTAAAGTTTGGATCTGTCCATGTCTGCTCAGCGCTCGGCTGCTGCGTAAAGTGGGACTGGAGCTGCTGCTGAGACGGAGCGGCAAAGAGGGGCTGGCTTAACCTTTTCATCACCCTGGAGCTGTGGAGGAATGCTCTCTCTCTCTCTCTCTCTCTCTCTCTCTCTCTCTCTCTCTCTCTCACTTTCAGTTTAAACGATGCTTTCTAGGCATGGGACACTGGTGCCATACATTGCCAAAGCAGATCATAACAGGATAGATATTTTCAAAGTACTTTATTTACCCCCAATATTGTTCGTTATTTGGCCATATTCCCCTATAAAGTGACTAAAATCTGTATATTTTGCTGCTGATATCCCACAATTTATATATATTTTTGAGAACTAGGGACTTGCAAAATCAGAATATATTCCTTACTTGAGAATATGTCACCCCTGTCACAGCAGAGTAGAAAGAAGAAGTTAAAACCTCTCCTCTCACCTGTTTCTTTAGCCAGACTGTGTCCACTTGAAATCCACGCACCACAGCGATTTTTATGCATGAATATATTCTCTGTTAAAGGTTAAATCTTTGTCATTCTTACCCATATATGTCATGATATTTCAGCTCTTTTGAGATGGTTTTGGTTTGACTGATTCTTGTCCTGAGCCTCAGCCTCAGGATGAGCTGGCAGAGGGCGCTCTCTTTTTGTTTGACTCTTGTCACTTCAGCACTTTGCAGCAGTTAAAGAGTGGATTGAAAGAAGCTGAAAAAAGTAAATCCACACACAGTTACTCAGCAACAAGTCTGATATTTGATGAAAGTCATTTTTAGCAAAAAGGACAAAAAAAATCACTTCTTTAAGCTTCTTACATGTAAATATTTGCTAGTTAAGTCCTCAATAATAATAAAGTGAATACCTTTGGGTTATGGACTGTTGGTCAAACAAAACAAACAATTTTCACAATTTTCAGATTTTTTATATAAACTATTAATTAATTAAATAATAGGCAGATTAATCAATAATGCAAACAATTGTTTGTTGCAGCACTAAAGCTCTTTTTTAGAAATTGACAGCTCATGTTCTCTCTCTTCCTCTTTTTGTTCTGTGAGCTGCTGCCTCCGGTGGTCTATTTTACAGCTTTACACTGTGTGAGAGCAAATACTTGCCTCACGCCCTCCATTTTATCACTGTGAAACAAGTGTAGTCACAATTAAATATTTGAACTTCAGTTTCCAAAAACACCACAGAACTGCACACAAACTGACTTCAGTGCTGGGAGATGAGATGTCAGAGATGAATACAACAGATTTTATTGCTGCAGTTATTTTCCCAGTCAGGCACCGTGTTTACAGTTCAGCTCTAAACCAGTGATTCCCAAAGTCTTTTAGACCATGGCACCTCCAATATAACATGCATACAGCTACAGATTTTAACAATTTTAGTTTTTAGTAATTTTTGTTCTATAATATCAATATTTAGTTAAATAATGTAGGCCCATTCTCAGTCACTCAGAATAAAGACCAACAGGTGCTCTGCAGATTTACAGATGAATATTTAACTAAAAATAAACGATAAATACAATTTAATACACTCATATTTCAAATGTACTTATTTCATTTTCTTCTAAATTAAACTCATATTTAAGTCGTACAAGGACAAAAAACAAAAAAAGTGGCATTTTAATGGGACATGTGAGCCTGCTGTATACCAGGGCTGAGATGTATCGGCCTTTCTTTGAGCTCTGGTTAATGTTTCAAATCTCATAAACATAAAACATCAGCTAATGTAAATGTCACTGAGTTTTTTTATGTGGTGAAACATTATTTAAAACACAATAATGAACAATGATTTGATGAATCTTGCTGCACCCTTGGCCCGTCTTCGAGACACCCCACTTCGTAAATCACTGCTCTAAACAACAGCCTTTCCTTTGTTTCCTTTCCATCACCACAAACAGCTGGAAAGCAGTCTGTGTGTGCCCAACGGTCAGAACTGTTTATCAAGGATGGGAGGCAGACGAGCTTGGTTAGCTGCCAGTCCAACAGCTATGGACCATCAGAGGGCCGCGGGACTTTTCCTCTGTTCAGACTTTGGATGGAAAGGACCAAGTTCAAAGGGGGTTGAAACCAAGTCAAGTGTGAGACCATGAGAAAAATCCAGTTCAAAGTTCAGTTCAACACCAAGATACTTTCTAAATCAGTTACACATCTGCTTTCTTCGTTTTGTGCTATTTAAAACAAGTGTTTTTTGTGTAAAACCTCAGGATCGTGATCCGAGACCTTTTTCTGAACTTTTTTGATCAATGAAAGCTGTTGTGGAATCCAGGTGTGGTCCAGAAAAATGGTCCCAAGTCAAGTTCTCAAGCAAACTCCAGTGAAAGCCACCTGGGGCCTGCACCAGATGTGAAAGCCATCAGTTCAACTAACTGGGACTTGACATGCCCATTCTTTCAGTACAAATCTTGGTGGCCAGGAAGGGGATGATCCGGTCTGCAAGTGAGACGGAATAAATTTGGACTGAAAGAAATATCAAAAAACAGATGGTTAAATCCATAGCATTAAGATTAAAATAGAGAGGTGAAAGAAGAGTTGAATACTTTCCACGTCTACAAAAGCGGTTGTTATGACAGAAATTATGTTGTTTTAGGTTTGAGGTCGAATCCTTGAGGCCAGATTCTGCCACAACTGTGCAAGGTGTGGTTGTCTGGATGATATTTCAACGACGCAAGGTCATAAGTTTGACCCCTGAAACAGCCAAATGTCCTACAAAGTTTGCAAGAGGACGAATCTTAGCACCTGCACGGATGCCTCTAGTCAAATGCTTGCATGAACAAGTACCCCAGTGAGAAGAAAATGATCCTATTTGGTAATACTGTGGCTGACTGTTGCCAGTAACTGTGTTGCCAGAGAGAACTTCACCACAGACAACATCCCTGGGAAGACCTCCAAAACACGATGGAGATGCCAAAGCCAGAGGGGACGTTTTGCTGATTTAATTTAATACTCCACTTAAAATCTATCTTTTGAGTGTGAAACAAAGGTTTTGGTCAGTTTGTATTCAGAGTGGTTAAAATGGATTCTGACAGTGACAAGTTTTCACAACGGAACAAATGTCCATAGAAATTTTTTTTGAAAATATGACTGTTTGAGACATACTGGGCATACGGACGAACAGCAGAAAGGTGGATTATGATGTAGGAAAGACCGCGTGTATTATGTCAAGATGTGCCTGGAGCCAGTTAGCCCCAGTTTGTGACCCATATGTTTTAACATTGCATGCAAGTCACAGAGATAAGCATCAGATTTGCTGAAGAATAAATACCTCATAAAAAGTCTTAAAGACTCCTCTAAAATATCTGAATGAAAAAATGATCCATCTGTTGAACAATAAAAAATATTCTTGACATGTTTCTCAATATGCAACTGTATTTCCTACCCAGGTGGCCAGAAATCACTTTCTCTTTTTAGCCGTGGTAGAGGCATGGCTCTAAGGACGGAAATGTCGGTCTGTCTCTTTACCACTTTGGTCCAGAATATCTCAACAGCTATTTGATGGATTGCCATGACGTGTTGTACAGGCATTCAGTTTTGCCAGAAGAGAAATCCTACTGACTTTGGGGTCCCCCGACTTTTTCTATAGCACCACCGGCAAGTTGACATTTTTGTTTTTTTGTGAAATATCTCGACATCTAATGGATGGATTGCCACAAAATTTGGTACAAATATTCATGGTACCCAGAGGACGACTCCCACAGGCTTTGTTAATCCCCTGACTTTACCTTTAGCGCCACCATGAGATCGGTGTTAGTGGAATTTCTTGACAACTATTAGATGGATTGCCATAAAATTTGGTACAGACATTTATGCGGGATGAATTGTAATAACTTTGGTGGTCCCCCGACTCCTCATCTAGCCCCATCATCAGATCAAAACTTTAATTTGTCAAGTACTTTGGTTTATGACCAAACACCTGGAAAACGAATTCCCATCAGCCTTAGCTTACTTTGTGTTTAGTGCTAGTTAGCAAATGTTAGCATGCTAAAACGTTAAGATGGTGGACATGGAAATTGTCACCATTGTGAGCATGTTAGCTCGCTGACTTTAGCATTTAGCTCAAAGCACAGCTCAGCCGAAACACAGCTGGTATAAACATTTTTTTGCTGTGCAGCGGATGGAGTATTTTTTCTTCCAGATGTTTAAAAGAGTCTTTGAGGATTCTGGAAATACCTTCAAAACTCTCTGGGTTTTTCAAAGTTCTTCAGGTATTTATTTTTCGGAAAATCTGATGCTTAGCTCTGTGACTCGAATGTAGTCGTAAAAAACGAGACACACAAACTGAGACACTTTCAACTGGCTTTGCCATAATGTAAATGACAAAGCTTTTGTTGTACATTCCCAAATCTCTGACTTACTTTGTTAAGCCACTATTTCAGGGCTACACTTTCTGTAGAAGTACAACAACATTTAATCATTCTTCGTAACGGTCATTGACCAGAGTAGAAAAATAAAGCATAGCCTCTTTTGGCTCATTCCTTAAACAGTGTTCAAGAGAAGGTTGAGCCTGCATGCTCCACTCTGCGGGTGTGCTGATCCCACCTCACTCAGATTTATGAACTTAAAGCCAGTAGCTAATGGTGCCCTCATAAAACAGCCTGACAGGTTCACTCAGAAGCCTTAAATGCTGTTCTTCTTCCAGCCACCGACATTGACACTAAAGATGGATAGGTCAAATAGTATTTCCAGATTTTTGGTTTTCACTATTTTAAGTAGGAAAATTCAGTCGAGCCCACATGCTTCTTTTCTGGCAACGGCTCCCATCACATTCAAAACTGGAAGCTGCAATAGAACATTTGATGGTTTAACACATTGCTGAAGGGAACTTTAATGCAAGTTGAATGAAGGACACCACTTTCCCAGCAGTCCTGTATACAGGCCCATTTCTTTAATCTTCGGGTTACTGCTACTCCAAGATCAGAACAACATAATACTCTTTGAAGGAGTTTAAACCTTCAGAAGTTCAATATTTCAAAATCTATTTAATCTGACCTGATCTGAACTGTCTGATGGGATCGATCAAGCTGATCTGGAAAAGGATGAGTTTGAAAATGGAAACAAATGCTACAAATTATTTCCAATATTTTAACTCAGGACTGATAGCACTTTCTGTCCACATGAAAAGTACACATTTTGATGGGGTTTTTTTAGCTTTCCTGATCCTGGCACAGCACTGAGATGCAGTCAAACAAGATAAATCTGAGTTTTGGTGAAAAACGGCCAACAACCTCAGTGATGCAAGACATATGTAAAACCCCTCATGGAATATTGTGGAAGTGAATGTCCTGCCATCATAGTATTTTGCAATAAAAAGTAATTAAAGCTGCTCTAATCAACATTTTTATAGGAACAATGGATCAAATGATTATGTGTAATGTAAAAAGGGTTGTTCGTAGTGTCAAACCTAGAGTTGCCCTTAGCTCTGTGGAGCATTTTAGCGTATTTCAGCTCATTGGGGGTGGATTTGGCCCACAAATTAAATGTCTCGATTCACCCTCACGGCTCTCATATCATTGTTTTTGGCTAGCAGGCAGCTGTTTTCAACGAAAATGCTCTCATAAACCCTCAAACAGTAGACGGACAGTTAGCAACTAGCTGGTGAACATAGTGAAGCATTTAGCTGCTAAAGACACAGATTTCACTCAGGAGTTGGTTGAGACCAAAACAGAGATACAAGAACTGTGAAAATGAGACTTATATTCATCAGGTGGCCAGGAATAGTACTTTCAGTTAATGCTACTGTTGCTATGTGTCTTCTGGATATGTAAATAGTGAGCTGTTGGCTAACACGTTCACTATAACAGCTTAGTAAGTATCAGTGTGTCTGTGTTATGTTTACAGTTTGTTTGCTGGCCCCAAGTGGCCAAAAAACAATAAATACTGGTTTAAATATCAAAATGTATCGCATACAGTATATGTCTACAGTACATGTTCTAGAAAATGAACCTGTAGTTTAAAGTTGTGATCTCGAAGATTTTCATTTCATTGTCTTTCACAGCACCCATTGCAATAATCGGTAATTGCAGGTGTGTTTTTGGACCTCACTTCAGTTTCAGTTTCAGGTTCCTCGTCTGTAGTCATCAATATTTTCTTTGTTTGTTCGACCATAGTAACCGTTTACTCACAATGCTAGCAGAGACCGGAAAAAGCAGTACGCCGCATCACACACAGGTGAGTTGAAGAGCGAGTCTATTGCATTAAAAGCCTTGTTAAAAGCCTAACTGTGCACCGCTTGTGATTTTTCCGGGAAAGTCGCTCCCGACACCCGGGTCGTAATACTGCAAATGCAAGTGCTTTCATCAGTGGGCCATAGGCTCAGTCACCATTGTGTTGCATCATTTGGCAATAGACAGTGACTTAACAGACGCTTATTTAAATGAAAATCTTTGAGATTATATCTTTAAGTTTATGTTAAAATTGTTGTTGATTCACTCAGTTTCTTTTCATATGTCATATTTTAGGATATATCCTGTTATTCCACACAAAACCTTTTTCTGCAAATAAACCGGTGACTTCATGTCAGATTAATGAAGTGAAAAATGGAAAACCTCAAAGAAATGGTGCCTCAAGATTGTATTTATGTACCACAGTTGAGTGAAAGCCCCTTTAAAAATGACTTGTGCAAACATGTATTTTCAGAATAGAGGATGTCTAATTGGTGTGATATCTTAACTCCCCCCCAGCTCCATGAAAAATACTTCTTATGATGTTATATGGTGTTAATTTAGATCTACTTTACATAAAGGGTGGATAAATTGTATATAGGTGGGTTTACCATCTACCGTCTCTCATAAAGAGATCAAGTACTTCTGCCATTTATTTCCATTATAGTATGTAGAAACCCTCCTGCTATACATCCTCTGTGTGTCATCACGCTTTTTCCCTTTTCCATCTCCTCCCTCGGTCTCTCTGTCTTTCTGGCAGCCAACCACCTGACAACACAACAAGCATTTCTCCAGATGTGTGTGTGTGGGTCCCCTCTGACACCACAGCTGTCCACCCAGCCCTGCAGCTTATCAGTGTGCACATGTGCAACTGTGTGTGTGTGTGTGTGTGTGTATGTGTGAGTGTGTCAGTCAGTTAGTATCCCGTGGTGAGAAAACATAATGGTGATCAGCAGTGGGAGTTAAAAGTTCAGACTCAGCATTTCCATGACATATTATGTATCAGAGCCAAGGGACTGCAGCCAGGTCAACGTGTGTGCACTGTGCTCTGTTTGTGTGCATATGTGGCTCAAGTTAACAGCTACGTTTAGTGGCATTCAGCTTCACATATCTTTAAAAACAGCAGTCAGAAAGTTTTAGATTTAGACTGAAATTTTCTACAGCTAATTTTACCTGTAAAAGACACTTTAATGTCGCATAGATGTTAAATCTAAATGTTAAAATTAGGTCTAAATCAGCATGCTAAATGATCACAATGACAATGCTAACATGCTGATGTTAAACAGGTTATTTTTTGCCATTTTCGTCATCTTAAGCCGCGTTCAGAGCGACTTTAGCTTTCTGTGATGAAACGCAGCCCTATCATTCATTTGAAGGCCAGTCCAGTGGTGCAGCAGGGGTGCCAATGCAAAGGGCTCCTGCAAAAATGGATTACTTTGTAACGTGAATGTCGTATTTTTATTGTTTAGCTTATTTGTCACAACAAAAGATTAAATATCTGCCAATGTTTTCGGAGTTGTAAACGTCTGAGACGCCTTAAAATTCACAGATCTTCACTGGACTTCCTGGATCGTATTTCATTGTCTCACCCCCCCACCAATGCGACCCCCTGCATTGTTTTAATCCCGGGCAGATTCCACTCTGAACACCCTCTTAGTTTAGCATGTTAGCTTGCTAACATTTGCTAATTAGCACTAAACACAAAATACAGCTGAGGCTGATGGGAATGTTTTG
>NTHP01000150.1:1027775-1047454 GCA_003416845.1 Oplegnathus fasciatus
AGGTATTTAATCATGCACCAAAGTAATGGACAAGTAAAACTGTTGACCTGATGATGGCGCTGGATGAAAAGTTAAGGGATCACTAAAGTGATTACAATTCATTCTGAGGGGGACGTGAATGTCTGTACCAAATTTTGCAATCCATCAAACGGTTGTTTAGACATTTCACTTAAAACCACAAATGTGAACCTCACGATGGTGCAAGAGGAAAAATCAGGGGTTCACCAAAGTCAATAGTGTTCATCCTCTTGGGACTGTAAATGTTTAAATAACATTTCATGGCAATTTATCTAATAGGTTGTGAGATATTTCAGTGTGGACCCAACTGGGCTGACTGACTGACTGACTGCCATCCCTAGAGCCATGTCGCCAGTGTGGCTAAAAATGTAATCTTAAAACTAAATGTTAAATCTACATCTTAATTCTAAGTGGAATGGAGCCTTTATATGTCTTATTAGTTTGTGCTGCAACTCCTTGTTGATCCTTTTTTTTTTTTATCCCACCCAGATTAAGTTATCAATGATAACACTCAGTCCTATTAGTGTGACTTTGTTTTTTCTCCCACTCACCCCATCTGTGCTGAGAGAGAGAGAGAAGAGTGCTTTGTATTGTTTGCAGATCTCTCCGTGCACACATGCAAACATAAGAGAGCAAACATCACTCTCTCTTTGTGTGTTTGGGACCCCTTTCTGCCAACCCATTCTCTTCAATCTAAGAGGTGTGTGTGTGTGTGTGTGTACTTGTGTGTGCAATAGCAGATGACTAAGAACAATACAACTCTTTATTCAAAACTGCACTTTCAAGATTCTCTTGAGCTTTTCTCTCAGTGAATTTGGCTTTCTCTGTATGTGTTATTTAAGTGGCTAACAATTTAATTTTTTTTTTATCCCTCTGCAGGATCACATCACTGTTTCGGTAAGCACCATGGCTCCCTCTTCTTCCGGATCTGACCTCAGTAAGTAAGTGAGTATGAAAATTAGTTTTCTTCAAGCCAGAACACAACTTCCCATCCCGAATGCCAGTATTCAGCTCAGTCCAGGGAATGAATGAATCACACTGAATCTATTAAGATTTTTAGGCCAATTACAGAGGAAACAACTTCCCAACATCGCGCTCGATTATAAAGTGGTGTAGTGCACCATTTACTTGTGGCGGCATACAAATCCATCAAACTTCTACTATGCCATTTCATCCTTTGTTATAGTTGTGTTTATAAAAGTTATCTCTTGAAGGTGATACTCAAAAAATATGTGAAGGGTGTTTCAGTGTTTCAGTAATGAGAAGGAAAAGTGCAATTAATATTAAAAAATAAAGTCTTTATTCTGGTTGTATTTAGCAGTACTCTGATTACTTTTACAAACAAGACATAGACAAATAAAGCTTCAACAATCTGGCATGCACATGTATAGCAAAACAACATTTTTCCCCAAATGGAAATAAATTAATTCATTCCTGTTGTTGTCAGGTAATCCCTCAGGTTAATCTCACTGACCTCATGCTGAAAATACTCAGGCACATTGCTCCTGTGTTGCCATCTAAATAACATTTATGGTTACTGCAGTTGGATCCCAGTCAAAATTGCCTCTAAAAACCATTGGAGTTTCCCTGCCCGTGTCCTTTTGATCCATCTTGGACTAAAACCATTACATCAGGTTCATCATCCAGCATCTAAAATATACAGCTTCCAGGATATGTGTTATCAAAAGTGCCACACTTTGTTTGAACTACGGGTCAACCACCTTTTTGTTGGATCTCTGGTCAGTTTTTGGTAATGTTTCCCAACTAAACTCTTCATGTGGATGAGCTTTGGCAGTCAGAAAATCCACTTCAGATTACAGAACAATATTATCGCAGTAAACCATGCTTCAATGGAAATGTCAGGCAGTGGCAGTCAGCCTGGAGGCAATATGTGGGTGGATATCAATATTTCTGTTCTTCTGTGTGTGTGTTGTGTCTGTTAGTCATCACAAATATGATCCCATTAATCACATCAAAACACTAGACAAGCATTTTAGCTTCATCAAGCGAGGAGATGATGATGGTTTCAGCCAGTTGGTGGGCTAGTAGATGAAGATCGCTATCATCGGCTATCTGCTCTCTGTTTTTGGCACCCAAGACCCAGTCAATGATGTCACATGAAAGAGCCTCCGCAAAAGCCTCCATGTTGGCTCCGTGGTGAGGTCCTACTTCAAAATAGTCTCTTGCCATATCATCTGTGGGCAGCGAGTGCATCAGATGCTCCATTAACTCCACCCGGGGGTCGCTGACCGCACTGTCGGACTCCTCTTCGTCCTTCGGGGTTGGCGGAGGCGGTGAAGGCAGGAAAACCTTCGCCAAGCCTCCTTTTAGCTTCCTGGCGAAACTGTGTCTGCTCCTCTCAAGCTCAGGGAGGAGCGGCGTGGTTGGAGGGGCGTCGGGGTAGTCGAGGGATCCCACGATGGGGAGCCCTGACTGGGACAGAGGTGGGTGGCAGGGCTGGGTGTCTTTGGAAGTCTGGATTTCTTTTCCTGGATCCATTTCTGTGACCATGTTCAAAAAGTCTGTTTCGCTCTCAGATTCATTAATAAAAGGCAGATTTTTAGCCTGTCCACCATCCATCTTTACCCCAGCTGATCGTGATCTCTGGTGATCCTCCACATTTTGCCCTCTACTCACCTCCCTCAGAGCAACCTCAATCACTACCGAGGCTAACTCTTCAGCAAACATCTCCTGGTTTTCATTAAATCTGGACACCCCGGAGTCCACCTCAGGTTCCACCATTTCCATTTGGCTTATAAACGACTGGATTATGTTCTCAGTCATATTTTGGGCAAACTTCTCAAGAACCCCATTGTTTAGGTGGCTTCTCTTGAGGCCTTCAGAAATGCCAAGGTTTTCTGGAGTGGGCTCTGGCACCCTTGAATCTGCACTCATTGCCTGCATCGGATCCTGTGAGGAAAAAAACAATAATCTTAGTAAAAGTGAAGGAAATATTGTTTTTCCTGGAGCCTCTTTTTTTGCAACAAGAATATAAGACCATATCAAGGCACAGAAAATAGTCCAAAGATGGTTGGAACTGCTGCCTCGTTCCTATAATTAGTTTTTTTTTTGTATTTTTATTAGAATATTACTTGCCAACATGTTCAGTTAAAACCAGGCGGGACATAAATATTCCCCTAAATGGTGCAGCATTTCCCTTTTAGACTGTGCTCTACAGATATTTCTACATTCCTCGCCTGTTTCAGATTAGAGAAGAAAGAGATAAGCTACAAATTGAAAGAATGTTATACTGTATGTACAAGAAGCTGCAAAAGAGAAAGTGATCAGGACCGATGTAAAAATAGAGGAAGAAAACACAGAGACAGAAAGAACAGAAAGTCCCCTCCGAAGCCTCAGATGGAAAGTAAGATTGAGGCCTCGACCACAGCCTGTCACCATATGAGCTGTCAGCCAGCCAGGACGTGACATGCAGGAAGTTCAGTTCAGTATTAGATTAGACCCATAAAACTGTGCTGGCGTCCACAGCAGCAACCTGACATTTCTCTAAACCCGCTTTGTGCGCATCTGTAGTTAATGGACATAGAGCTTTGTTTGATAATTGTAACTTCAAATAGAGAAAACAGAAACGAAGCAAAAAGCAAATGTTACATGAAAATTAATAAGCGGTTGCTCTCTGATGCATAGATGAAATGACACATCTGCATCCATTTCGACGACGGAGAAAACAAAGCATGTTTGAAAGGGTCTTTGTTTCCCTGAGCTTGATTCAGCAAACAGGTTTTCAAATCCAGTGAAAGACAGAGCATGCAAGAGTGTTATTAATATGAAATAACATGGAAACTCATACAGCTATCATTGCTCTCCAGGGCATGGATTCACGAAGCTGTGTTGATATGTTTCTTTTTATTGCCAGCAACCGGTTAGCTTAGCTTAGCACAAAGAATCGAAACCAGGGGAAACAGCTAGCCTAGTTATGCCCAAAGGTTACAAAATCTGTCTACCAGCAACTCTAAAGGTTGCTAATTAACACGTTATATCTCATTTGTTTAAGTCGCACAAAAAACTATTTCTTGACGAGGTGTTGATTTTCTCAGCTAACTCTCGTCAAGAAAGTGATAAAATGTCAAACAATTTCTTTAAGCTTTTAAAATAATTCTCAAATGAGCTAAAAATGTTTCAGTAAAAAGGTAAACTTCAAAAACAAATTTATTTACTTGTTAGAGATAATTAGGTTGCTCTTTCAAAGTAAAAAATATTTTATTTACTGCATCGCACATTTTCAGTTTAACATTTAGTAACCTAGTCGTAGCATTTGATAGAAGGGGTTGGCTAACGTCATAAAAGTTAGCAACATTTCTATTGTTGACCTTTTTGTGTTAAAGGTGTAGTCTGTGATTCTGGAGAAAGCCTGTTGATATTTGAACTCAACAGGAAAACAAATACACCCCTCCCTTTAGTGGAAACGCGGCAAAAGTGTCGCTATTTGACGACCTGGGTTGGTGGCTCTACCCAAGCCACTCTGTTTGTTTCCTGTTTACAGAGCCAGGACTGTGTATGAACACCGGACTTTTTTTTTGAATTCGACAAAAAACTGTTTTGGATTAGAACCGTAGACTACACCTTTAAAGGAGCAGTGTGGAGGATTTAGTGGCATCTAATGGTTTGTTTGCAGATTGCAACCAACTGATTACCCCTCCCCTCACCCCTCCCTTTCCAAGGGTCGAGGAGAACCTACGGTGGCTGCCACTTCAACTTAAAAATGCCCCCTCTAGAGCCAGTGTTTGGTTTTGTCCATTCTGGCCTACTGTAGAAACATGGCAGTTCAACATGGCGGACTCAGTGGGAGAGGACCCGCTCCCTATGTAGATATTAAGGGCTCATTCTAAGCTAACGAAAACACAATGATTCAGGTGATTATACACTAATGAAAACATAATTATGAATATTATATTCCATTTCTGCCAATAGATCCCCCTAAATCCTACACACTGGTCCTTTAAAGGTTGTATTAATAGTATTTTCCCTCTTTTTAACCTTACCTTGCTAATATAACCTTATATAATTGCTAAGTAAGTTGGATTTTAAGTTGAGAGAGTCATATGAAAATAATGTGAAACTGAACTTAACACCCTTAGCAATTTCCCTATTTTCTTCTTTGGTTCTACTACAAATAATGTACTACTACTATTGCTACTGTAAAAGGACTTTGTTGAATCCGGCTGTGGATTTCAGGGTTTGCATTTTTTGGGCATCTTGCAATCAAAATGACTTTAGTTTTAAGCCTGTCCAGAATAATTTGATGGATATTTGATATAAACTTACCAAAACTGTTACTCAAAACAGGTTCAAATCAAATCAGTACATTTTCTGGTCTGTAACACACTCCATATGGTAATGATGTCTGTTCCAAACACACACATACTCAATCTTTTTGCTCTCTTCTTCATGCAGCCAAAGCGAATGACGCTCCGAGCAACACCAGAGGTAGCTTTATGATTGCAGTCTCTTGGTGTGTGCATGTGGCAAACTTTATAAGATGTGTGACAGTATTATCCTGCCATTACTCACTCAGTGGACCGCAGCCCGAGTTCAAAATGGACAGAGCCCAGAGACGACGACAAGATAGAGAATGAAGCACAGATGTGGAACAAATTACAGTTTAAACAAAGAATGTTTTCTCTTGGCAACTAACGTTTATGAGATGAAGATGCTTCTTCACTACTTTATTCCTGGGTGTTCTGGTGTCGCACAACCCTGTCTAGACAAAGTCTGTTGATTATGATGATACCTACTCGTTTGATCACACTAACACACCTCACCAACAGTCTCTTGCAACATCCAGACAAAGTTTCTACATGGCGCTCACAGTAACCAGCACAAAGGCCATTCAGGGCATTGCAAAATATTGTTGGAAATGCAATGCTTCGATTGACCTTTTATTAAAACTGTGTTTCTTCCACACCCATTTTCAGTGTTTCTGATGAAATGTGACAAATCCAAAGAGATAGCCTCCTGCAAGGGAGTATTTATCGTTTTAGAATCCACTTTTGCTGATTTATTACCAAAAATATTTTCACCATGTGTCATCTTTTTTTTCTATAGTTCAAGAAATTAGTTAACCTTTGTTAGCCCACAAAAAACTGGACAGATAAGGATCGAGATTTAACACTACAAAAGTAGATAAAACAAGAAAATATATAGAGTTTTCCTGACCAAAAAGAGGCGAAAAAACCTGCTTTTTAAGATTTATGAAGCATGGCAGATCAAAAGGGTAACCTCTGATTCACTGTGATAACCTCGCAAGATGCAGAAGGAATCTCGGGGGCCAACTGGATAAGATTAAAGCCAAAAGTTACATAAATGTACAAAATATGAAACCAAGATACAGGAAACATCAGGCAGCGTATGCCGCCTGTAGACCAACTTACCAGTTAGTAACGGTTCGCTCTTTGGTGTCTCCAGTGCGAATGAGTTTCCACGGAAATGGTTTGACAAATGAGTTCGCAAGTTATACTGACTTCCTGTGTGTGTGTGTGTGTGTGTGTGTGTGTGTATGTGTGTGTGTGTGAGGGAGAGATAGAGAGACAGAGAAAGAGAACTTGTGTGTTTGTGTGTGTGTTATTTGCAGCGGTCTACCTCATTGGCAACATGAGCAGATGACAAATGCATATACATTATGTAAGCCTGCACTGAGTTTCCAGAAAACAGATTCTGCCTGTTTTATTCTTTTCTTTCGTTCATGAGGTCAAAATGATGAAGAGATGGTCACGAGAGGAAGAAGAGGAGGAGATTAACAGCTGCGGAGGAGGTAAAGCATCTCACATTCAGACCAGAACCTCAGCCAAATCGAATTTTAAACACAGTACTCTTGTGGTTTTACTCCAGTTTGATGCTCAACAGCCAGGCAGAAGTATTCAGATCCTTTACTTAAGTTAAAGTACTAATACCACACTGTAAAAATACTCCATTACAAGTAAAAGTCCTGCACTGAAAGTGTTACTTAAGTAAAAGTATGTAAGTATAATCAGGAAAATGTACTGACAGTATTAAAAGTAAAAGTACTCAATGCAGAAAAATGTCCCCTGTGACTGTTATACTATTATATATTCTCTCATTAGATTATTTTTACTCATGCATTAATGTAAAAGCAGGATTTTGCTGTTGGAGTTAGTTGAGGTGGATTTCTACAGTGTCGGACTGCAGCTATATTCATTACAAATTAATCTCCTGATTATTTTCTGCATTCATCGATTGATTGTTTGGTTTGTAAAGGTTCAGAAAATTGTGACAAATGCTAGACCCCTCAAAATTATTAAAAGTAAATCAGAATAATTGAAGTAATTAAAAGGAAAAGCAACAAATCCTCTCATTTGAGAAGCTGGAACCATGAAATGTTTGGTATTTTAGCATGAAAAATGGCTTAAACATGTATACAAATAGTTGCAAATCAATTTTCTGTCAATTGACTAATCAATTAATCAACTAATAATTTCAGCTGTACTTGTATAAACTGTTGGGTAGTTTAATTTATAACAAAACATCATATTTTACAAGCTCTTTATATGCAAAAATCTTGATCTGGTAACTATAAATGTAGTAAGTAAAAAAAGTACAACATTTCCCTCTGAAAGGTAGTGGAGTAAACGTATAAAGTCACATGACAAGAAAAGGAGGAGAATACAAGCACCTCAAAAGTGTACTTCAGTACTTATTATGTACTTATTTACATTCCACCACTGGACAATTTTCTGTGATGCATTACTTCCATGACCCTGAATTTAGTGTCCAAACTCTACCCATGTGGAGTTCTTCAGCTTCAACTAAATCCTAAGAATTATAAAAACTATTCCTCCCTGCTCTGCTGCAGACACAGGCAATCTGGACAGAAACCGCTCTCATATGAAGGCTTTTTGTCTTGGATGAGCACAACAGGGAGGGGAGCTGAAATAAAAGCAGTGTTGTGAGATGATATCTCTCTGCAGACTTCATTAGACGCCAGATTGCACTATGTGAACTTCAGGCCTTGAAGCTCCGTTAGAGTATCCTGTTCAAATAAAGTGAACGTGGGGTGAATATTGAAATGGACTGGGCCCAGGGACTTGTTTGTTGAACCTGTTCTTTTTGTCCTACTCGTGGAAGTGAAACAAAAACCAGGGGATGTTTGTTCGCTTCGGAATTTAATGATATTGTGTCCAGAGAGACCTAATAGTGCATTTAAAGGGCGTATTCAGAGATGACATAGCTCTGTATGGCATTAGAAGAAGATTAAAATGAATTCATCTAAGAGTTATTTCGTTCTCTTAACAAGACTGAGATACACTTTATGGCCTCAATTCCCATTATTCAGACATGAATCAAAGATGACCCTCCCAAACTAATGGCAGCTGGATGGTTGTTAGCTGCCAGCTTCCTCTGGTGTCCATCCTGAACCTTCCCGCTGGGTGCACAAATGTGATTTTATGACCCTCTATTATCCAAACTGTAACTGCAGTAACTCTGTGTTGTGGGCCCCAGTAGGCCCACTGAGCTCTTTCTGCTCCAATTCAGGAAACACTTATCTTTGCGTCAGTGAGCTCATTGCTCAACATGATCATTTAAATAGATTTTAATGGTCACTTCAGTTCTGTGTGACTGCCTAAAGGAAGTTGTGGAAGAAGTACTCAGATCTTTTACTGAAGTGAATGCAACAGTAAAAGTGCTGCATTCGAAATTCTACTTAAGTAAAAGAACACAAGTATTACCAGCAAGATGTACTTAAAGTATGAAAAGTAATGACCCCTTTCAGAGTGTTAAATTATGGAGCCTTCAAGGTCCTGAACGATGGTATATATATTTTATCTCATGCACACATGTTTTTATCGTGTGCAACAAGATAAAACATAATTTTTTCAGGACTTCAGGGACAATTTACAACTTTACTATTCTCATAAGTACATGACGACCTCATGTAATTTCCAGCAGAGCTTTGTACAACTCCAACCTGATTGGTCCAATCAGCAACATAACTGAAAACACCTGTGAGGGTCTGTGGGGCCTTTCATCTATAACAATGCATCATATTTAATAAGCTCGTCATATGTTTTGTATCATTAAAACTATTCATTACACAGTTAAATAAATTTAGTGAAGTAAAAAGTACAATATGTTGCTATATAATGTAGTGGAGTAGAAGTATAAAGTACAATGAATTGGATATACTTAACAAAAGTACCTCAAAACTGTACTCAACCTTTGACTTACAGAACCTGAAATATTATAGGCTTGCTTGGTTGTATGCCACAGTCACATTATGTCTTATTTATCTTAACTAATGAGGTGTGAACTGGGAAAAAAGTTAATCAGTGCTAATTAAAATGGGACACCGTGTGGACGTTTTACTTGAGATCACAAATTGGGTATGAATGAATGACCTTGAAAGTGAATGAATTGAATTGTATCAGCAAATGTCACCATGCACAGGTAAACTTGTAAAACTGCTTTGACAAATATTCTTCAAATATAACTCAAGGTCCACTTATTAGCACTTTTGAAACTTTCAACCGCATCTCATGGTCTTCATCATTGATCAATATCATGTAATTTAACTGTAAAACACTATGTTCTCTTTTAAAGACCATATAAAACCTTGAATTCATACCATAATTTCAATTATTTTGTAGATTATTACCTTCGGTTTCAGTTCTTTTATGGTTTATTTTGAATTACTTTGGATGTGGGTCTATATTGATCACTTGAATACTTTCAAGTTGTAGTAGTTAGACATCATGTTCTGCTTTATCTGATATTGACACTGAAATGCAGCATTACCCAAACAGTGCATGTATGCGTATATGTGTGTGTAGATCGTGTATTTTTTATTTTCCCTATATTTAAGATAAGGTAGACTTCCGGTTCTGGCGCCATACGAGCGGCAGCCAGCAACTGTTGCTCTCTGTCTTCTCTACTCTTTAAGTAAATTTTATATTTTGACATTTTGTAAATATGGACCTGCACCTTACTGTTTATTTATGTATGTTATCACCATAGTTAACAAGTTTACATCTCTGTGTTGTGGTGTTTTGTATATTTTGGATTGCTTTACCACCGTGACATCACTGTTTACCCTGTTTATTATTATGGCCCAACTACTTACTGTATTCCTGGCATTGTGTAGATATTTTTGGATTTGCACCTTACAGTTAAACAGTCAATACTTATATTTATGACACCTACCACTAACCCCTTACATTTCTGACATTGTGTACATTTGTCTTTGCATCTTTATACTTTATTTAGTTATTGTTTTATGTTTGCACTCTGTATATTTGCACTCTTTCCTACTTTGTATTGCAACTGCTGCACAACAATTTGCCTCAGGATGAATGAAGTGATATCTTATCATACATAGAGCTACTGAAGGACATTTGTGCACCAAAGGAGTTCATGCATAGTAAAATAAACATAATATACAGTATATAATATATATTTATACATACATGGTTAATTAAAATATGCATGAATAGTAAAATAAAAGTAGAATGTGTAAACAAGCATATAAATATAGAATATTAATTAAAAAAAAATAGTGAATGTGCTTGATCACGTGCACTAATGTAGACAATCTGTGTCACGTGTATGTCTGTCCTGAAATACTCACCATCAGTTAAGACTTGGGTGCCTTGGTCATGAGGAAAACATCAATAAGAACTGCCATTGGTTGCTAGGATGTTTGAAAATCCTCCACGCTCCTCCTCCCGGGTTCGTTGGTTTTAAACACAAGGAAACGAGGCAGGCGGAAGTCGTTTATAAACTCACCGTAAAACTTTTAATGGATTCCTCTCAAATAAATAACAAACTTACTCAAATTACATAACATAAGAAAATAAAGAATATATAACATAATAGCTTTTTCATATATAATCATTTTTTAATCTATATTTCCACATCGACGATAAAACCAACGCCCCCTAGCAACGGCATCCGTAGCGACTTCCTGATTGGTCCGCCGGGCTCAAATTCCAGCCAATGAGAACGCAGCGCAGCAGATTTGGATCCGCAGCTGAATCACTTTTGTTTGAGCGCTCGTCTACGAAGCAACGCAGCAAACCTGGACTATTTACACCGCTTTAAACACGCTGTTTGCGGTGTTTCTCGTCCTTAAACTGAGCGACTGAGCCAGCCGAGCAGGGAATATAAAACACGGTAAGATAAAACAATAATTTGTGCGGTTTTTAGCTTGTTATTTTCATCTTGAGAGCCGGTTCACGTGTGGAAACCGCACCCAGCTAACACAAAGCTGTGTTTAGCTGGTTTTACCTCTTTATTATCTGCAGCAACACGTCGCCCAGTTTTGTTTTTAAAACCGACCCGCCATTTTTTTTTGTATTTTTTTGTTTGTCTTTGCAAAGCAGAAAACAGTGCAGCCGCTGCAGAGAGTTTGTTTTCGGAGGATTAAAGGAGCCAGCCATGCCTGTACCGAGGGTGAAGAAACCCACAGTCACTGCAGGGAGCAAGATACCCAAGCTTACTGCAGCAACCGCTGAGAACCAGGTACCAGAAACATGCATTCATGTTATTTAATTAAATAACCGGCATGTTAGCAGTGGAGAGGCTGCAAACAAAGCAACAGCTGTTCCTGGAAGTGCATGACTGTTAAAGTGATTGTGTTAATGAGATTTGTGCTAAAATGCAAAAAAAAAGAAGTGTGTGCATGCACGTGATTTGTGTGTTTTCCTGTTTTTGTGTTGCAGGAGGAAGGCCCACAGGCGAAGAGGTCCTCCTCCCCTCCTCATGGAGCCCCCAAGAAGAGGACTGCTTTCATCGACATCACTAATGTGAGTCTAATCTTACGGGTTTGTGGTTTTGGTAGAGTGTGAAGCGTTCAAATTCAGGGTGAAAGCTAAATAAACTACAACATGACGCAGCTGGATTCAAGGATGGAGACACAGATTGTCTCCTTTGTTCACTTAAACCAACCTACCGAGATTTTCGACTCCCCAAGCAGTAGATGTCTCAATGAGGATGATGTGGTGAAATGGTTACAGCTGTAACCAAAAATCTGCTGATGTTAATATCCCTCCGTTCATCATTAACAGATTTCCCAGAGTGGGAATGTTTTGATATCAGTAAAACATATTTTTCTTGGCCCAAATGATCATTGAGTCTAGTTAATAAAGTCTGTAGGAATGCAGGACCCCTTTCACACTGATCTGGTTTGGGGAAATGCTCATTTAAGTCTTGATATCAGCTGTACTTGTGTTTCATTTTAGTTGGTACATGTTGAAAACATTAGTCAGCCTGGTGCATACATTTGCTGCCATTTTAGTCATAAAATTGGCTTCCTGGCTCTTTGTAGTTGTTTTAGTGCTTATGATGACATCAATCTTTGTTCGCTGATTGTGGTCTGGGTTAGTTTTCTCGACAACATAGGGGAGCTGTTCAGCAGCCGACTCTAAAGTAGATGTCTGAGCTTCCTGACATCACATTAACGTTGAGTCTCCTCTGATTGGATCGTTGTGTAAAACCACCACGCACGTATTGTTTGATTTATTCATAACAAAGCCACCGTGATGTACGGAAAATTGACTCGTGGAATTGCTGGGACATGTAGGTGTGTTGTGGAAACACTGAATCAGATTTTCCTTTTTAATCAGGTTGCTGGACCAAATTTTTTGTGTTTTTTAAAAACAGCAGCAAGTATTTATCATATTTCAGATGTAGTTTTTGGCTCAACAACACACACAGCGGGCAGGAAGGACGATATGATGCTGTCCTGCTTTAAAAACATGTGAAGGGGAACAGCAAGCAATCTTAAAAAGCAGACCTTAAAGGTTTTGAAATGTAGACTTTGGCCCTGGAAAGTACTTTCAGATCCATCAGCATGCTGCAGAGCTCTTAACTGCACAAGTCCTCTGTATTATCTAATTCTGACAAATATGTTCTCCTCATAAACTCTCCAGGTTTGAGTTGTTGTTGTTGTTGTTATTATTATTATTATTATCAGAATCTGCTTGATGCCCTGTATGTGTTCACATACGAGGAATTTGACTCAGTGTTTTGTTGCTCTCAATGTTACACACCGCTCCAAAAACTGAACAAACGTAGAACTACTATTATATACATATAAGTAGGTGAAACTAGGTGTATAGCTCGCTCTCGGATTAAGATCTGAAAGTGAAAGTGTCAGGCTCTGTTTCACTAGCTGCTGTCTGAACGCAGAAGGAGTCTTGTCGAGTTCTGGATGATCTCCCATGGTGTGTTATTTTGTCTTGACGACAGGCTATCGGTCTGTGTCCGTCAGATTGTCGGCCCAACAGTGACGGCAGCTTCGGGACAGTAAGTGGGGGGTACTGTAACACTTTGGTGGCAGCAGGAGAAGCACGGTGTCGGACCAGGGTCTGAATTTAATACACCTGGAATACCAGTGTAACGCCACATTACCATGAACAAACTCCACACCTCCTCCATTATTGTGTCCAGTGTGCTGCGTGAGCCTCACCCTCCACCAATCTAGATTATTTTAAAATAACAATTGAAATCCTTAGACTAATTCCACCCTAAGGCGGATAAACCTTAAAATGCTGTTCGCATGTGGAAATGACTTCAGTCCATCGTTGAGCACTAATTCGGCCTTAGTGCACGCAGCACTTTTAACTGTAGTTTCTGGCTTTTGATTTTGACTTGCTAACACTCGGAGTGTACAATGGCCAGCAGGGACGCACGTTGAAACCATTACTCTGCACTCATCAGGTTGTTAAGTGTGTCAGCAAATTTCAAAATGAGACTGAATCGCCTTTTGTTGGATTTTGCACACATTTAACAATTCTGTACACGAAACAGCACAGAGGAAGTGTGAGATTTAACTACACGATGCATTTTGGCCACATTTTCTGAAAGTAATTATTTTCAGAAAATGTTCGACACTTGATAAATGGCACATAAGCTGTACAGTGTGTGTGCTTATGAGTGAGTGACACACTGCATCCCTGGGTTTTGGCGTGAAGGTGTAACTGGACTCGCAGCAGTTGTCCGCCGCGGTGCGAATGTGTGTTCTCTGCTACCTCACCTGGGTGTGAAACGAGCACCGTGTTTGTTTTGTTCACCTCACAATCGCTGCTGTGAGAGCAACACGGTGATAGACGGGTTTGAGTCGGTGACGTGTCGATGCCAAAACTGTGATATTCCAGCTCTTAGACGTGAGCCAAGGTTGTACTTTTTGACTGGTCTCCCAAAAGACTCCTGGCACATTAACTTATGAATGATGATAATTGGATCAGTTGAGTCCAAAATCTTACTCACTGTAAACTTGTAAGTGTTTATTATTGGGAAATGGAAAATGAGTGAACGAGAGGGTGACACAGTTTATGATTTTTGAAATTTGACTTTGTTCACAGGCTCATAAGGTTCAGATCAGCCTTCCAGGGAGGAAGAAGGACGCGGCGAAGAAGCAGGTGAAGAAAACAAGCTCCACCGCAGTGTCAGCGAAGAATCAAGCCAACCTGAAAAAGTAATGAAACCATGTTTTTCTTTTAACTGTTCATTTTCCCTACATTTCAATTCTTGCTCTTTCTCCCGTTTGATCTCCTTTTTAGTCTTTAATTTGCAGCCTCTCTCCCTCTGCAGGTCTTCGCCTGTGAGCTCAGAGGGGACGCCTGCTGAGGAAGAAAAGACTGAGGCAGAGGAGGAGAAGGATGTAGCGGCTCCAGTAGAAGAGCTGGTGGCTGCTGCGCCACCTGCTGCCCGCGAAGTGCCAGCACACCTTCAGAAACAAGCAGTAAGGAAAATCATACACCCCAAAGAAGCTTCTGACCTGTACAAATGTTGTTTCCTCGTCTTTACTCGTATTCTCTCCTCTCTTGTAGATCCCAGAGGAGTTTGACATCGACTCTGAGAACTCTGAAGACTGTTACATGTGTCCGGAGTATGCAAAGGACATCTTTGACTACCTCAAACAGAGAGAGGTGAGCCAAACAAAACACTGTTGCTAAATTCTTAAAGCAGTTTGAACAGTGTGTCCTGGGGTTTGAAGTAACTCTTCCTCCAATTTTGAAAATATTTTAGGAACAAAATCCGAACGGAAAAAAAAGGTCATCTGTCTGTTTTCATCTCATCTCTCTTCTGTGTTATTGTCTGCAGGAAAAGTTTGTCCTCTGTAACTACATGCCCAAGCAGCCCAGCCTCAACCCCGAGATGAGGGCAATCCTGATTGACTGGCTGGTCGAAGTACAGGTGAGTTGTCCTGGTAGCCTGTTGTGTGTTTGTGTGTGAATTTGTGTTGAATGAGAGATTTCAAGGGTGTAAAGCGGGTTAGGCAAATTTAAATTTTTAAAATCATTGCAAATGAAAACTCCAGGGGGCTGAAGTAAGTTAAATTTTGAAGCACGTAGTTACAGAAATCAAGAGGACATTCATGATGCTGCTCAGCTGGTGCCAGAAACTAAATTACAGACAACAGTTGCCACGCTGCTTCTCCAGTTTTTTTCTTCTTTCCTCTGTGTTTGTGCAGCATGTTGACCGGATTCTGTTTGTTCATTTAGGAGAACTTTGAGCTGTACCACGAGACCCTGTACCTGGCCGTGAAGATGACGGACCACTACCTGTCCAAGACTCCAGTCCACAGGGAGATGCTGCAGCTCGTCGGCTCCACCACCATGCTCATAGCCTCCAAATTTGAGGTAAGGGATTTAATAATTCAACTCTGAAGTACATTAAGTCCAGGCCCTTTTTAATAATGACTCAGAGTCTTAAGATTTAATGTAATAAAGTGTGTTTTTTTAGAGTGCTGTTCTGAGTTAACCGTGGCATGAGTAAAAGATCAGTTTCTTCTTTGAAGATTAATACAGAATTTTAAAGAAATCCAGTTTTCTTGAGGGGTTTGATTTGTGGCTCTGGCTTTGTAAAGTTCACTCAGCATGGCCAGTGGGTTTTATTTTGAAGAACACAGGTAGAAACATGAAGGTGAGCATCAGTTAAGGGTTAAGCTCATCTAACAAACATGAAATGGGAGTAGGCCTTGACCAGTCTTACTGAATCAAACTTAATGGCAAATACAACACAGGAGGGAGGATCACACTTTTCCCGACACCTAAACGCTGCTTCATGTTTTATTTTGATGATCCTGCAGGAGCGCAGTCCGCCTTGCGTCGACGACTTCCTTTATATTTGCGACGACGCGTACAAGAGGGAGGAGCTCATCTCCACGGAGGCCAGCATCCTGCAGACGTTGTCCTTCGACATCAACATCCCCATCCCCTATCGGTTCCTCAGACGCTATGCCAAGGTGTGTGTGATGAGTGTGTGTGTGAGATGAGTGTGTGTGAGATGAGTGAGATGAGTGTGAAGTGGGCAGTTTACCTGACGGCACTTTGTTTAGCTCTTCCATCACCTTGCACCCAACTGCACCTCTTCAAACGCCCAGAGGTCCTTTCGTTTGTATGGGTTTGACTCGGGCATCGCAGTGTGTGTGCGCGCTCTCCAGTCTCCTGAGGTCTGCCTCCCCTCATCTGAGTGTTTGCTGTCTCTGCAGTGTGTGAATGCGGGCATGGACACGCTGACTCTGGCCCGGTACTACTGCGAGATGAGTCTCATGGAGATGGAGCTGGTGTCGGAGAGGGGCTCCCTGCTGGCCTCAGCCTGCCTGCTGATGGCGCTAGTCACTAAAGACCTGGGAGGATGGGTAGGTCCACTCAGCACAGTAAACCTACCACACCTTTTTAGCCTTTTAGCTCTCTGTTGAGCTGTTTTGACTTTGTACATCTGGTTTCCGATATCAGATTAGTATCCATGTCTTAAGATTCTGTAAAATGTCAGTGAACGACTCGCCTTATTGCAGTTGACTTCGAAACAGAAGGCTTTTGATGTTAGCCAGGTGTTTGTCTTTAAGCCTTTCCCTCCAACAATGATTCACACAGCACACAGTTGCGCAACAGGAATGTTTTTATAAACAAAGAACATTACATTGGCTGTTTTCAATGAAATGGTTGCTTGATCTGTTCTAATTTGCCTCATGTTTGTCATTTCAATGTGGTAGAAACACAAACCTGAAAGGAACTTTTACTTGATGTTTTATGATGACTATATCACTGTAAACATCTATTTATTTGCTCTGCAAGTGAAATAGTTCCAGTTCAGTTGCCTCCTGGCACTTCTGCTGTCCACCAGTTAAGGTGGAAAACTCTCAACCTGAATTTTCAGTCCTGCATGACTGCAGCTCTGTCTAGTGCACAATCCTCCTCCTTTCAATTTAAATGTAAATTGTTTTTCCATGTAAATTCTGAGTTATCATTGCAGTACTGGGGATGGTGGGTAATTTTACTGTGCACCCGGGCTGACTCCAGAATCAGCCCCTGTGTGGTTTTTTTGCCATTTAGAAATGATCATGTTTATGTAACATATTGAAAACTGCAGAGGCTGAGTAATGAAACCCGAGAAATGAATTTATATTACTTTTTTTTNTTTTTTATATGAGCAACCGTGCAAATGTCCCTCTTGTTTCTCTCGTGCTGCAGTGTCCCATCCTGCAGTTCCACTCCGGCTATCAGACGTCAGATTTGGCGCCCGTCGTCAGAAAGCTCTACGTTATGCTTTTAGCTCCTCCTGACGATAAACTGAGAGCCATCAGAAACAAGTACTCACACAAGTAAGTATCCAAAGACATATAAAACCTGCGTGTGTATTTACAGTGATTAAACGGTTCAGAATGTTAATCGATTCTTTAATATCTTTTCAGGGTGTTTTTCGAAGTTGCGTCCCTGCCGTTGGTCAACACTGACATTTTGGAGAAAGCTTTATCTCAGTGAGATGTCACCTCCACAAAAAAGTAAAATCTTGCCAGTCTAAATTGAGCGAAAATATTTAAAGTCTTCCCTCAAACCTGTACATAATTTGTGAATATGTTTAATATTTATACACGTACTCTAGTCTGTGTTTTATATAATATTGGAAATAAATCTTTAAATCCAGTTTGTGATGGAAAAGAGTTTTAATGTGGGCATTTGTTAGTAAGACGTTTTGCCAGTGTATCGTGTTGAGGTTGTTAATAATGACTTTTTTTTTTTTAGTGTTACATTTGAGTACACCTGTTTGGCATTCATTTTATAACTTTTTATAAGAAAAATCTTAATTCATTAGTAATTTGTAAGCCCCGTGTGTGGAGCAGAATTTTAAATGTGTTTGTTTTAAGCTAATGGTGAGATGGTAAATGCTTACTTTTACTGATGAATTATGCACTGGCCCACAAGTTTTATTAGTTTCATATATTGCTGACGTCAGACGGTATGCATGCGTGTATTCTCATGCGTTGTACAGTGTTTATCATGTTAATATCACGATGCTAATTATTTGTATAAAAGACGACCGGATGATGATGTTTTGCTATTTTTAAATGGCTGTCATGCGTACTCTTAAAATAAAGATGTGGTTTTTTTATGTGTTTGATAAAATGGCTGTTCATCATTTGGGTTATAGGAATTTTTTTTTTTTTTTATTCAATGTAATCGTGTATCCTTGTCTGGATGAGACTAAGTTTGGTGAGAGCATCATTTAAACCTGATTTGTACAGGGTGTGATTATGTTGCACGGCCACTAGAGGTCAGTGAAGCACCACGTTCCTGTTTCAAATGTTCCTCAGATGCTTCTCTGCCTGGTGCTTCTGAGCCCAAATTGAAATATTTATGACATCAGATCTCTTGAAACTCTCATTAGACAGGTGAACTAAAGTCCTGTTTGTTACAGTTAACCGAAGCTGTGTTGGACTACTGTTGATTCTGTAATCTGATATAACCTTGTGTAGTTGAGCTTGAATGTTCGTTCTTGACCTTTGAAATAGCAGTTAGAAGAGAAATTCTTAACTTAATGACCACTTTCTCGCTCTTCAGTGGTATATACTCTACTAAATTGGCCTTGAGTTAAGCATTTTGTCAAAAATTAAAAGTGTAGTGAAAGCAGCTGTTAGGAGAGCAGCAGCTTATCGGTCCACCATCAGTGTCTGCACAGGGTGCGTTCAGGCACATTATTGAGTTGTAGGTCACCTGCATTTGGCAGCATATTTGGCTTGTACAGATGCTCCCACTGTAGTTTAAGATTAAATGTTGAAGACTGATTAATCTTCACTAAAGTTCAGTCAGAATTAGACAACAGTGCATTTGCTGTAGTTGTGTTTACCCATAGTGCAACTTGTGCTGCACAAATGAACTTCCCTTGCTCTGATATGTTGTGGTTAGCTACAAAATATTTAATACCTCTCTTCAAACTCTCATCTGCTTTTAGCTGAAATCATCAGTGGTCCTTCTAAAGAATTTAAAGTGACATTCCTCTTCGGTTATGCTGATGTAGCCTTTTTTCCTCTCCCTTGGCAGTTAGTGTTTGAGACAGGACAGAATGAACAAGAGTGAGAAGACGGGGTACGCCGAAAGTAAAATATTTATTACAGCTTGGACACAAATCAACAAAAGTGTTCACAGAGCAAAAATATAATGTACAGACAGAACTCAGTGATTCTCCCAAAGCTGAACTGAATGCACTCTGTTATGAATGTTTTCACTTGTTTTAAGTCAGCAGCTTCCAGTTGTTTGTTTTCCACCAGGCCCTTTTTCTCTGACATACCAGTAACGCTCATACCTCTTAACAGTGCTACTAAATTAAAGTCTTAGATTTGTAGCCAAACTTTGATCATACAATCTACTACTACGTAGTACACAAACTGTCACATGAGGATCCCCCCC
>NTHP01000150.1:1052433-1077710 GCA_003416845.1 Oplegnathus fasciatus
TGGTTACACTTCAGTTGACACATCTATCTGTGCTTACACAATGACAACTAGTTCCTACACTTCAACTCCTTTTAGTAAATACACTTCAGCTTCTACTGTAACTTTTGATCGTTACACTTCAACTGACTTATCAACTCCTTTGAGTGTTTATACATGAACTGACACTTCAACTCCATTCAGTGCTTACACGTTGACCGACATTCTAGCTTTTTTAGGTTTCTAGGTTGCTTATATACACTTCACACTTTAAACTGCTTGTAAAACTTACACTTCAAGTGACACTTGAACTGCTTACACCTAAACTGACACTTACAGTGCATTCACTGTGTTAACTTCAACTGACATTAACTCCTTTCAGTGTTTACTTTACACTTCCAACTGATGCTTTGACTGACTAATTTCTTTCATCCATTTAAACTTCAAATGACATTTCAACTCCTTTCAGTGCTTTCACTTGAAGTGCTGCTTCAACTCCTTTGAGTGCGTACACTTAACTGTGTTAACTTCACACGACACTTCAACTGGCAGTAACTTCTTTCTGTGTTTACACTTCCAACTGATGCTTTGACTGACTAATTTGTTTAATCCATTTATACTTCAATTGACATTTCAACTCCTTTCGGTGCTGAAACTTTAAGCTTAAACTTGAATTGACTCTTCAGCTCCTGTCATTTTAACTGACACTTACAGTATGCTGCTTTCACTGTGTTCACTCCAAACAACACTTTAACTGACATTAACTCCTTTCGGTGTTTACACTTTCAACTGACGGTTGAACTGACTAATTTGTTTCATCCCTTTATACTTCAATTGACATTTCAACTCCATTCGGTGCATACACTTCAACTGCCACTGTAATATCTTTCAGCACCTCAACTTTATCATGAACTTTACTTTATTAAAGTGCTTTAACTTGAACTTTTTCTGTTGTACAAGTATATTTTAAAAGCTCCCAAGAACAATCATTTTAATACATTTTAACTGTTAAGAATTTTCCTCAGACAATTTGCAGTCACAATATGCAGTCTAACATTAGTGTTTAATATCAGTTGATACAGTATTCAATTTTATTAAGGTAAAATAGCATCTGTGTTACCTTAAATGTCATTATTTAGTGAAAAGTCTTACCATATTACACTTTTTGACTCATCAAGACACAAAACTGTTGAATTATGGAAAGTATAGAACAGATTAAAAATGTTGGAGTAATAAATAAGGGACAGAGAGCTAGTTGCCATGGCAGCAAAGAGCTTCTGGCAAACGTTTAATGGGTATGGGGGCTTTTAGCTCTTTATCATTTTCCATTGATCTCAAGTGGACAGTTTGTTCCTCTGAAACTACAAGGCCATGCAAGCTTTGGGAATGACCATTTTGAAATCAAGTCCTTCCAGCTGGAACAACACTGATACTGAGAACTATTGTTAGCTTGTTAGCGATCAGTTGTTGTTTTTTTTCTAGGTTAATTGGTTGATTGAGACAACTGCTGGAGAAAAAATTGTGTCAGGATTTATTTAGATGCAGTTTAATTTATGTCTCTGGTCATTTTAGTGCTTTATTAAATACATTTTCACTCCATCTCTCAAGGTGTTTCAGCAAGACACAGCACATCAGGTCCTTCCCTGGAGAAAGAGGTTATTCTGGACTTTGAGCTGAGCTCTTTTCATTCCTCTGAAGTAAATTGGACATTAATCAAGTCATCTGTTATTGTCACTCCTCTTTACCAAACCAGGGTGCTTCCTCTCATTTCTCGCCTCTATTGTAACTACTTCTGAAAGGTTATTTCAGCTGTGCAGCCGAACAAATTCCTTTACTGTCATTTCTCGGTTTTCTTTGTTAGATATTTGCAGCCTCATCCTCACTCTTCAATACAGGATAGTCTCATTCCCTCTGATCGCACTCCACACCTTTTCTATAAAGTTTGTTCCCCAAAGTCTTTCACAGAATTTATCCTTTTTGCTTTAGCACTATTCTTCTTCTCGCCTCAGTGCTTTTTGTACTCAGTCATATGCAGAAAAGGATGAGATTTAGTCATTCAAAAGCCATTCACCCATTTCTGTCTGCCTCACCATGCTCTTCCATCCCCTCAGAAACTGCCGTCCTAACATTTCCTCCTCTTCTTGGCAACAGATTCTGATCCCACTCAGTGAATTGCAACTTATTCACACAGTTGAGCTCCCCATCAATATCAACCGATGCCTTACTTTACTCAAGTAGCTCCTAAAACGCTTCCCACAGATGGCCTTTTAAATACCAATCCATCTGCCTCACCTCCTGGTGCTGTTCCTTGTACCTTGTTGATATTTTATATTTTATATTTTCACTCTTCCTGCTCTGTACTGCAACTGCTGCACAACAATTTCCCTCAGGATAAATAAAGTTCCATCTTACCTTATATCATCCGCAATGGTTAAACATCCTGCCTAATATTAGTTCTGCAAATACTTCCAGTAATCAGTAATGCTACACAGGTTACTTCACACGAGAGTATTTTAACATGCGGCACCTTCACAAACTACAGCTACCACTTCTTTGGTAATCAATTTACCCGAAAACCTTCCGATTCCTCAAAATACACTAAACATTGCAATGCCTTCAGGAGTATGACTTCTGCCACTTTATGATGTCCTATCCCAATTTATTTAAGACAAAAATGACTTTGTATCACAGCCTGGGTCTTATTTATCTGCTACATATGGAAAGTTTAGTCAGGAAGAGTTTTTGTTTCCTTTACTTGCACATTTCTAATTTTCAAGTCAACTCAGTTTTTATTTACATATCCCAAAAATCACAAATTTACAATCTGACACCCTCTATCCAAAGACCTACAATTTGGATAAGGAAACCCCCCCCCCACCAAAAAACCTGTAAAATTGAGCTACAGAGGAAGGATATCTCTTCCAGGACGGACAAATATGCAATAGACATTGTATATACAGAGTAGATAGAAGTAACAATAGTAAAATTGCAATATAGAGAAACAGAGTGACAATTCCAGTTAAATAAAGTGCAAACACATATGACAGAAATCTCCCTCTGATCTTCACTTATACATTTCCAGCCTCTCCACTATTTCTGCTTCCTGTCACCAATCAACTTCCTTCCTGTGCTCTACGAACTAGTAGGTTGATAGATTCTCAATTTCCAGTTAATCTCCCCTTATTTTAGTGGTTTAGCCCGTCATTCCTAAGAGTTGAAAAGAGTACTAACTCTGCTAGACCTTTGTGTTTGCGGCCCGCTTGGATTCATTTGCATATAATACATTAATTTATGAAAAAGATTTATTCAGATTGTCTTTGTATTTGCATATAATAGAAATGCCGCTACCATCCAGGCATTCTATCATAAAATCCGGATTAAACTAATTTTTTAACTAGTACTCCTGTAAATCTGTATAGATCAGGAAAAACACTGCACTTCTGGATACATTTTTCTACAGCTCCACGTATATAGTAAACTGTCCCATATGCTTCATGCTGAGCTTGTCTCACACTCACCTGTATGATAGATGACTGCGGTGCCGACTGGGTTGAATACAATTTTCAGATTCAACAAAGGACAGTATCTCACAGACTTCCTCTCTTCCATCACACCAAGACGCCACAGCCTTTATCATCTGTCAGGACCAACAATACATCAGGTGGCTGAAAAGAGCAGGTGTATGTGTCAGAGACAGAGTCAGAGCATGTGCGTGTACAGGTGTGTATTTCATCCTCTTCTCTCATCTCATTCTGGATCAATGCGTGTTGTCCGGTGAACATATCCGCCTTTCTTTGTACGCCATATTACATCCCAGTGTCCTTCAGAAATAGGATAAGATAGTGAGGACAGAAAAAAGACCCTCAGACCAATCTCACCTAGCCGTCTACAAATAGCGTAGAGAGAAAAATTTGGGTATGAGAAGGAGCGTCACACCAGACTTCACTGTGAAATTATCAGAAAACACACATCGCATAGCATGACTTCTGAATTAGAGCTCCCACTAGCAAATCCAGCTCTTTAGAAAGTGAGATTTTATCGAAATAAGTGCCGCTGAAGTCCTGGTGATACAGAAAAGATGTTGAAAAGAAATTGTCAGACTTTCTTCCAAACTGATTCCAGGTCACTTGAGGGAAAATCTGATGTTTATGTGCTACTATAATAAACCCTACTTAGGTATCTCCAGCATTCATGTGGGTGAATGATGTGTTTTGTACGTTCATTCACTGCACCAGAATGACTGTGGCTGAATGTGTGATGACCCAAACTACAAGTTGCAAATACTTCCCTGCTTCTGTAGGAACTTTATAGTAAATTGTTGTTGCCTGACTTCTTTGTTACACATTTCCATAAACTCCTGTGTGTGTGTGTGTGTGTGTGAGAACGTTTTTGTGTTAACACCGGTGTGTGTGTGTGTGTGTGTGGGGGGGGTGTTAGAATAAAAGATGAATAATAAAGCGAGAGAACAGCCTCTGGGAAGAAAAGTGGAGAAAAATAAGCATGCGGACACACACCAAAGACACTGACACATGAACACACACACGATGAACCTCAGCAGGCACGTCTTTGTGGAACAATACGCCGCCCAGAGGTCAGCGGCACTGAAGTCTGAAACCTCCAGGGAATAACAAAGAGGTGAATTTTCCCTCCGAGGAAGTGGATTTAACACTCAGCACTAAAAGCTCAAATCTGACCCAGAACGCATTTCACAAATGTCATGAAATATGTGCATGAGGTGAATCCAAGTAAAAGCTGAGACTGATCATCCTTTTGACCTACTGAAATCATTTCAGTCATGTTGAAGAAATTCAAAAGAAAGGTTAGAGTTTGGTCTTAAGGAGATGAAAATTCAGTTTCGGCTTTTATTTTGGAGATACCGTCTACTTCAAGCAGGGCAAACACTTAAAAATCTTCTCTTATATCGTCTTATACCATCGTGTATGATTACGGCTCATTGCTTTGCTTTGTATTAAATGGATTTTCACTTGGAACTCACAAAATAAAAATGAGAAATGAGAATGAGAAAAAATGGGAAGAAATTGCAAATGAGCTGCTGATCATGCACCAGATTATATATATTAAAAAAAGTTAAAATATAGTGTTTGTGTTACACATGCTGAGGACAACCTCAGGTGCCAGAGGATTTTAATAGATACTAGAAATACTGCAAATACAGCTAAAGAACGCATGCTTCCTTGTTGGCTGTGTTCAGACTGGACTAACCTCCTTCTAAGCTCGGACATAAACACTAATACAGAACAACGTGCAGTTTATGTTCTGTCTTCACATTAGAAACAGCCGAAAATAATTCAGTACACAATGTAACTATAACTGTCATAAAATGAATGATCAATACACAACATGAGATGTGTAGCCTAGTTACTAACAAAATACTGCTCATATCAGCACCTGAATATAACATTTATCTCTATAACATCTTGTGTGGAAAGGTCAATAACGTAAAGCTACACAGCTAGCATAACAGAACTGACATAAATAACCTTGTAAACATCAAAACATGGCACCACAAATGAACATAAACTTAACATAAATATATGGCACTCGTGTCTGTCATCTACCGGCGAAAACGGATATCACTCTAGAGCTACTTGAGGTGAAAGCAGGCGAGTTTTCCGCTGTTTTACAAGTGACACAAATCATTTTAAATAACAATAACAAGAAAAATAATGGTAGGGGGACCAAGGTAATAACACAAACTAATACAATAATAATTCTGGGCATAATATTCACCACTAAAATGTCAAGAGTGCCACATTTGCACTACAGATTGTATTATAAAATACAATTGTAAAAGAAAATTTTCACTTGTTTTTAATAATCAAAATAAACACAGATATATTCCCGGATTCATTTAGATTTTTTTAAATGTGAAAATAACAAAAGCTATGATGCATGATTTACTACATTTCCCAGGATGCTTTTCATCCACCTACAAACTAATGACATAAACGTATTGTTTTCAATCAACGGTGGGCCGAGTAATAAAGCCCCCCACCTCCCCGGTTCATGATCATTTGGCCGTTGGTGTGATTGCAGCTGTGTCCCTGTCTCGTGGCTGAATTGCATTCTGGTCTATTTTCTGCCGCTGTGGGTGGAGAAATTGGTGTCTCTGCCTCCATTGTGATGAATTTTCAACCCTGTGTGAGTGTTGAATGTCGCTGAATGAGACTGAGGGGACGTTACTGAAGCTATCACCTCTGATGTCTACATTTGGCCCGTTAGTGATAAGAAAATTAGACGACAAAACGGGCTCATAAAGACAACATACTCTTGTGTTGTGGGCTCTTATAAATATTAGAAGGCTTTGGTTTGCTCATGACAGCATGCATGAACATGAATAAACACTCCAGGTGATGAAACCCCCAGGTCTAAATCCACATGGGATTCCTGTGTGTGTGTTTCAGAGTAAAAACGGATTGAGTTACAAAGACCGATGTTTCTTTTCAAGTGAAAATTTTGGATCACCATCTGAGAGAATCAATTTGTGGCTGCCCCATTTTTGTGCAAATGTGAGTGTGAGCCTTTTCAAGAAAAAGAAAATCCAGTTAGTAAAAGTCTTTATTTCCATGCACCATTAGGCATATATCCATATCCATTAACTGTCCTTTAAGTGAGAGCTGAGCCACAGAGCAGATCTCTCAATTTACCGGTCAGCTTTCACTCTGGCTCTTTCGATGGTCAGCGACTGAAAGAATGAGATTGCAGATACAAGAATGAGCTGAAATGAGGTTTCTCTGGGTGGCTGGCCTCCCTCTTTGTACCGAGGCAAAGAGCTCACAGATTCAAGCTGACCTCTGCTGCTCCTTCATGTCAAGAGGTGGCTCAGGCCGTATAGTAATGGTGATTGGAAGGTGGAGGGAGACAAAAAGCCAAGAAATGCTGGAGGGACTTCAGCTCCCAGCTTCCCCGGGAGGAGCTGGGATTCCCAGGAGAAATAAGGGGGTGAAAAAGTCATGTTGCCACAGTAATCCTGACCTGGGTAACCTTCATTAAAGTATGTTTTTTTCTTCTACCAATAAGCTGCAGTTTCTGTAAAGGCTGTTAAAGATGCTGGTTCCACACAAATGTTTGGCTTTGTTGAATTGAAATGGAAAAAAAGAGGTAAAAGATTTATTCTATAATAGTTCTGGATCTCAGGAGCTCAATGGACTTCTTCTATTGCATGCCTTATTGTAAATTTCGACATTTTTTGTTTAACTGAGGACATATTAATGGCAAAAATGGGAATTTTCTGGAGTCCAGCCTCAGCTCTACCATCGGCTCTACCTTACTGCATAAATTTAGGATTTTCTGGCTTCATTCGTCCCTCCAGAGAACTACTGGAGATGTCACGTGTGCTACATCTGTGTTTTTCTCCAGTCTTTGAGCAATACATTCAAATACACTATATGTCCAAAAGTATGTGGACACCTACTCTGGGGCTGTTTTTAATGGTGTGGCCCCCTAGTTCCCAATAAAGGGAAATCTACAACATGCAACAATAATTCCAAACCTGTGTCCGACAAATGATGTTTATGTACTACTAATTGGCAACAGCAAGTACATTTTGAAAGAAATGTAATGCTGCCTTGATTAAGTTTTTGGGTTGCTGAAGATACTGCCGCAGACAGCAGCCTCGGTGTTGCACTCTCTTGTACTTTTTCTGTTTTTGTTTATTTGTTTCATTTTCAGCTCTTTCACACAACAGGAAATTTTTGCAGAGATTTCTTGCTTTTTATATATATTTACACAGACACATATTTTTTCACCCACTTGTATGTATATAATAGTTAGTAACTATATTGTTCAGCTTTGTTGCCCTTGTTTTTAGCTGTATATCCGTTTCTATCTTCCTGTGTAAGTACATTGAGAGCAACTTAAAACCGGAGTCCTTATATGTGTACACATACTTGGTAAATAAGGTTGATTCTGATTTCCTTTATTCAAATATTGGAGAAGTGATTGGTGACACGAGACAGGATGTGTTTCCTTTTTCTACATTTAACCAACATATTTTAGACCCCTGTACCCAAAGCCAGGTCAATAAAGAAATGGTTTTCCCAATTTGGTGTGGAAGAACTTTACTGACCTAAACTCAACTCCATCCAACACCTTTGAGGTGAACTGGAACGCCGACTGCGAGCCAGGCCTTACTGCCCAGCTTCAGTGTTGGACCTCAGTAATCCTCTTGTGTGCGAATGGGAACAAATTCCTGCAGCCAGGTTCCAACATCTGGTGGAAAGCCTGAAACCAGAAGAGTGGAGGCCGTTATAGCTGCAGATTAATGTCCATGGCTTTGGAATGAGATACTGTGAGTTGGTATGTCATTTATCTTATTTGCTGCCTTTCCCATCCCTTTCTTCTTCGCCCTCTTGGCTGCTCCCATCCTCGGCTTTGTTCTGAAATCTTGCCCTCCTTTTCTCCGCTCTCCTTCCTCTCGTTTATTCGATTTGTCTTCCTCAGTAGTTTCCATCCCAGCCAGCTGTCATATCTGCCTGGATTTGGACATAAAAGCCAAAGCAAACAGTTTAATATCAAGCTTCCTGACTGATGAGGCCATATGCCACCAAAACTCTGTGGGAACTACTTGACTGATGTCTGACCTGCAAAGTCTTTGTTGATATATTTTTTTACATCTTTAACCAACAAACACGATCTGTTCTCTGAATTGTCAGTGACATTTGGTTCAAACACTGAAGTATGTGGATTTCAGCCTGTAAAATAACAAGAAGCACCATGGAGAAATAAAACCCAACATTAGGCATAAATGTATTTATAAAACGGTAAATGAAAACAAGCCTGCTTACACAGCTGTAGTCCAACAGGTTCTTATCTCATCTGAAAAATGGAACGCTTTTAATACGTAGCCATCTACTGCAAACATGATGCAGCATGACCACACTTTTCAATTTAGCTTTTTATTTTGTTTTCACGCTCCGTGACTGAACAAAGCGGTGATGAAATGCAGAGAGAAGTGATGCAAATTGCTCATTTTTGCATGTGAGTGAGACAAGAACTACACAAAATCTGATAAAACAACAGGAGAGAGTGTTTTCTGACCTCAGTGTGGGTTCATCTTGATATATACTCATTTTCCCCCTCTTTCTTACCATGAACCTTTAAAAATTGGATTCCCTGCTGTTCTGTTTGATTTTCTCTGACCACGTCAGCGTGACTTATTTCATCCTCCTCTGACTTTTTCTACCCAAGCTAGTCTCAAAACTACAGAGCCGTAACAACACCGAACGGTTATAAATAAGTCATAACTAGTCTGTTTCAAACAGCAGGATTTTTTTCTTTTGGTTTATTTTTTGTTGTGTTTCTGCATGCAAACAAAAATGTTGTAAAATCAACTCAAGAATTTGAAGTCAAAGTTGACATTTTGATTGACGGCCCTTGATACAATAATCTCTCTTTGTGTGAAAGGTTTTGTATTACTACAACTGATACAAACACACCCTGCAGCCCTATCATCACAAACTGCTGCCACTCTGAAGCAGTTGTTGTGTGTGTTTTGTGTTCATTCACGTGGCAGAAAGAGTGACAATCAGCGAGACAAATGATGCGAGAAGCAGTGTGTACACAAAACAACGTGCGTACATTAGCCGAAACACACACTCACAGATGCTCACAAAGTAAAGAGGCACAGAAACAATCACGAGCGCTTGGCTTTTGTCTAATGAGCCAGAGTCAAACACAGAAACTCAGTGTGATTAGATGTGTGAAGAGCTGCGAGGAAACCAACCGCAGAGGTGACAAGAGCCCAGCGTTCTGCTGACGCCACCATGCTGACTTCTGAAAAAGTGTTCGAGTGTAACTGCAGACTGTTTAACTAATGAATGAGTTTGTCAGGGAATATAGTATGTACAGTGTACTATGTGCAGTTGGACTTCTTATCCAAGTATAAGTGAACCTTTAAAACACTGGCAGAAAAAGGGTAAATATTAACTGGAACAGTTAACAGTTAAGAATATTTGCTGATATTTAGATGGCAAGACACTTTCTTTTTTGAAATTAGACTATATTCATCTGTAGAGATTTATAAACCACAGGCCCATGAAGTGAGGAGATAGGACATGACCCATCCAGGGTTTACAAGAGCCAGCAGGTGGATGATGAAACCTCACAGGACAATCTGACAATTGTGATTGGTGATGGGGGTAACAGAGGGCGATATTACATAATGAGTGACAGAAACAAAAAGATGTTTATAACAACAGGTTGGATATGATGAAGAGGCTGGAGACTGGAGAGGAAAGAGACAGAAGAAATTCACAAGTAGACATTTTTAATAATAATACATTCATAAGAAGAAGAAGTATAATAAGAAGTAAACAGTTTCACATAACATTTCTGCATGTTCAGCTGACCTGCTGTGCGCTCACTAAAATACNGAAACAGACACTATTGTATATTAGTCGACATCACAAAGTTACTTTATGCAAACAATGCTTCATTGCAAAGCAAACCGTTGTAACTAACAACTCAGAAGAAGTCTCCAGTCAAACTCAAAAGAAGATTGGGAAAGGTCAACCACACATCGGCCCATCCGACTCAGATCTTTCCCTGAACAATCAAAACTGTGTGAACATAAACGAAAACCCGAAAACTGAAAACAGAACTACTAGTGACCTCCAACACAAGTCAAAATCAAAGTAACTGCAACATAACAAAAGTGCTTTGTGCTCACTGGAAGGTAGTTTGAGTTTAAGACAAGATGAACTAGGACAGAAGAAAAACAAGGGGCGAGTAAACACCAGCAGAGGATGCATGCAATCAAATTAAATGATTCATTTAAAGCTGTAATTTAAAGTAAAATAATACATTTGAATTTGAAGTTTGTTTAGAAAATGTCTCCAAAATAAGTCATCTATGTACAGTAGCAATGACATGGTGCAAACTGTAATTTAGTTTTTTGTCACTCCCCAATCTCCGTCAATGCAACTTTGCTGTAGGGAGTGACGAGGTCAGTGACTAGACGCCACACATCAGCTGTTACCTGCTAATTGTGCACTCACATATCAATAAACTATTTTACGTGACTTGTCTGACAAAAATATTTTTTCTGCAATGTGTGCATACTTAGAAATTAGACCTCCTAAACTTTGCATACTAACTTGGCATGTACCAACATAATTTGCATCCCATTAGTAGTAGTTCCACATGAACAACTTGAACTCAGCCAAATTCTCTCATCTGTCATTTTATATTTATATATTACAGACACACAATAATGACCTCTATATTCACAACTTTACACAGCAATGGGTTTCTGTATTTCCCTTCAGGGTGGGTGAAATTATCCAAGAGTCCTTTACTCTTAAGAGAATAACAAGGCAGCTAATGAGCATGAAAAAATCTGTTATTTTCTGAGTGACAACAGAAGCAACAATAAAACAGAGATACTGCAAGTTATTTTTGGTGACTAGTATGTGTATATAGTATATATTTGGTTATCTGCATTTATCCTGTTCAGTGTATCAGAACTCCGCTATAAATATCTTCTGCTGCTTTGCTATTCATGTGCAACCATCTGGATGATATTTTATCCCATGTGTGTCCCTATACTTCACTCGCTGTGACCAGAGGAAGAGATTCCTTCATTTTACGGTGTGAGAAGCGGAATTGAGGATTTGTCAATAACGTTGTAGATATTTTAGGGAATAATTGAGGGATTATCAAGTAACATCTCTGTAATTGTGCGTTGTTTTATTTAAGTCCTGACAAGGAAAGAAGAGGACTCTATGACAGGAAGCCTCCACTTTCTGGCATAAACGCTGATAGCAGAGAAGAGAGAGGGACACGAAGGAAGAGATGAGATTGACAGTTTTGATGAAGAGCTAAATCTGTTGGGAAGAACAACCTTTGCTGGAGAGGAACAGGATGATTTCAGCAGTCTGGTCTTTAGAAGAAGGAGAAGAAGATTACAGGATGAAGACGAGGGATGAATGAAGGAAAAGAAAGGATGAAATCCCTAATCCAGAATTTAATTTCCCACTTAAACCGGTATTTATATAGATACATTCACGCAGATACCAGCCGCTTACCGTGAAATGAAGCGGAAATGTCAAGCCTTTGTAACGTGGGAAGATGTGAGCAGCTTGTTATGAGAGAAAAATCTGCTGTTAAGGAGGAATTTAACAGAAATTCACAGGTTCAGAAGAGGAAACGTGTATGAAAAAATGTGATTTAAAATGTCAAAAGCAGTTTGTGTTTGAGTCTTAAATTGCTACCTCAGAGAAAAGTTCGTTAGTCATAGGAAAAAAATATAAACAATGTTACTGATAGATTTCAACATGATACATTTAAAGCCGCACTAATCAACATTTCTATAATAACGATGGGTCACATGACTGTGTAATGTAAGAGGGGTCTCTCTTGCTGTTCCCCTCCTGGAGCGATTTGGTATCTTTCAGCTCATTGTTTTGGTCCCACAACTTTACTGTCTTGGTTCAGTCTCACTGTTTTCATTAACCTTGTGTCCAACTGCAGCAAACTAATGTTTTAGACAGACAAAATTAGCGACTAGCTGGTGAATATAGAGGAGCATTTGGCAGCTAAAGATCCAGATATTTTATTTGGGAGTTAGAGACCAAAAACAGAACAAAAATCAGAGTGAATATTAGACTTACGTTAGTTGGGTGGCCAGACACAGGACTTCAAATGAATGCTAATGCTATTACATCACAGCTGGATGTTGTAAATAAGCAACTGTTTGCCAATGTTCACCATACAACTTTATATGTCAGATGTTGTTGTTGTTGTTCTGCTGCCAAAGTGGCCGAAGGGGAAAAAATGCATACCGTGTTAAACAAAACTTTGTTAAAACTTAACAAAAAATGTTCTAAACTCAACCCTCCAAAACAGCATGACAAAAACTTGTTTTAGTTTTGTACATATTTGACAGATCACAAAAAGTTTGTCTGTCATTTTGTAAATTCTTTTACTTTTCAATTAAATTTAAATGCTGTAATTCTTGAAAGATGTTAACAGTTTTGAGTACACAGTACCTTTTTTAAAATGCGGGCGATGATATTAAAAGGAACACAAACTATATCACAAAACACCAAGGACACATCTTATGATGTTAAATTTAGAAAAGTAAATTAGAAAGAAAAGAGGAAAATAACCGTGAAGAAGAGTGAAAAAAAAAGGAAAATGTCAGGAGCTAAACTTTCAACCCCAGAATGTTTGAAGGTAACTGGACAATACGAGTGATAAATGAAGACAAAGTTACATCAGTGAGTTAAAACCTGGACCTCTTAAAAACATACTTCATACGGTATGTGATGTTATTACTTTTTTGATACAGAATGAAGACAAATTCAATAACATCTGACTTCAGGTGAATATAAATGTCTGTTTGGGACTTCTGTTCATCATTGGGAGATAATAAAGGCTAGACACATCCACATTACAGTCTATAGAAGCCTCTTCCTCTGTTGATGCAGTAAAACCTTCTAGCATAAGTCTACATAAGCCTTGATGAAATAAAATAGAATAAAAATATAAATTGCTTTTACAACCTTGATAATGTTGCTGCACCAACCATGATTATAGGACTTATGTAAGGAAGTTATTTTTTTCCTCTTACACATAATTACGGTAAATGCATTCCACTGTTCATCATTCCTGCAGACAAAGCTGCAGACAAACTCAGGCATCAAGGCAAACACGTTTGACTTGATTCCTTCTGTCATGGCCTCATTCAGAGCTTCTTAAAGCACAAGTTCTGAAATGTGGAGAGGTCGGGGAAGGGAAAAACTAACGATGGCGGTTTGATGGAAGGTATGACACTGTGGGTGGAGCTGTATATAATGAATAAGGTGTTTAAAGTTGAGAACAAAGTGAAGGAGGCACAGCTAATATGGCTCTCTACCAGTTTCTGTGTGGTCTAACTGTGGTGATCCTTCTCTCATCCAAAGGTAAGAAAGACAGTTTTTCTTTACAATATTACACATTTTTCTAATTACTCATGTCAAGGGTAGAATAAGCACAAGACTGCCATGCTACTTTACTTAAGTTGGTGTGAGGGCACTTGGGTTGAAAACTGCTCAGGTAAAAGGACAAAAGTAGCTCTTTAAAGGCTACTCTAAGTAACATTTTTCCATCTGGTTACTGTGAAAGGGCCCGCGTGGCATCCTGCCTGTAACCATTTCAATATGAATACATTACACCAACCACTCACTCTGTAGTTCAGCGATGTTCCTCAAAGTGATGAACACCTTTTCTATATCAAAAAGCTGAGGCACAATTCATGGCAGTGTGTACAAATTTGGTTTCTCCCTGCCCTCAAAGCAGTCTGGGAGTCCAACAGGTTCTTAACAATTTAGGCACTAACCAGTTGCGGACTCAAGATGTTTGAAGGGCAGGGGTGAAAAAAATGAAAAGGGCACCAGCTGTATGTGGTGCAGTATATGGCACTGTATTGCGTTTTCTCCCCTGGAAGGGCACCCATTAGTGCACTGGATCATGTTTTGTCCACTGAAGGGCACCCTAGAGGGCACTTTATCACGTTGTCTTGCACATTGGGCCACCCTAGCATCCAAGAGGGCACTTTTGCTGCGTTTTTTCGAACATGGGGGCACCAGGTGGGGCGACTGCTTGAGTCCACCAGTGGCACTAACCATAAAAGGGCGACAGGTGTTAAGTTAAACTAGTTCATGTTGGAAAGAAAGTGCACTTGCACTTGCATTTTTTTCCTTTTGCCCTTAGTGTCCAATGAGCAGTGAGTTATTTGACAAGGCATGCCGAGGTAAAGATGTAATGTCAAAAGTAAAACATCATGTCAACCAAATCAGAAGTGGATCTGGGGGTGCAGATTTTGTTGCACAATGAGACGGTCAATTTAAGAAACAGAGTTTAGTTTAAAAAGTGGGTTTTTACAGTCAGCATTTCTCTTGACATTGTCTGTTTTTAGTACTGTACGTGCTATCAAATGCATGTCATCTTCTGCTTCACCCAGAAGAGGTTTGCTTAACATATTTATTTCTGTGTTCTAAATTTCAGGTTGTCATTCACAGCAGAGTAAGTAAGCATCCGACTTTACAAGTTCTTCAAGTTTCAAGTTTTGTCCCCTCCTGTCCCTTAATGAAATACCCTTATGCAGTTCAACAACAAGGAAGTGCTCGTCTGTCATCGGTCACCATAGCCCTCAGCACATGCGATGTCATGACAAATCTGCCTTTAGGCAAAAAAACCCAAATGTGATTGTGAAGTTGATTCCCATGATTGGGCTTTATTGAGACTGTCCTCACCGGAAAAAAAACAGCACTGTTAATTTGTTCAAATGCTTCATGACTTGTGTGTGCATTTTCCTGACAAGCAAACTCATTCAAACAATGACTGTCCTCTCTATGGGAGGAAGTAGCATGATGTTCTTATGCTGCGTTCACGTCATGTGGGAGGTACCTTAATTACCAGTTTCCACCTTGTACATACTGTTCTCATTACGAGTACGTCCCAAGTCTCTTAATTGCATCCATGTTCCCCTCACTTGCGTCTTTTTCGCTCCCACCGAGGATTCATGGGGAGACGCAAGGAAACCATGCGAGGAGAGAAGAAACAAGGAAATACGCTTCTACAGAAATGAGACGTCCTTTCCTCTGAAGCGTCACGTGAAGCGACATCCGGCGGCAGCAGCTGATCACAGCTGTATCAGTTGTCAGTCGGCTTTAACTGCTGTAGAGACTTTAGATGGAGTTTGTGTCTGCGCACATGTGCACTGTACTAATATTAATAAAGGCACACAGTTATCAGTGCAAGAGCAGCAGTGTTTTTTCTCTGTAGCCTGTTACCTGTTTAACAAACACCTGCAAATGAAGAATTAGTCCGATATCAGATTCGTCCGATCAGCTGCAGCATCCAATCAATAACTGATATCCAATAAGGGGGCGTGTCGGCTGGCAAAAGACTTCCATGAAGGCTGCTCTAGTGTATCCTCACTCATGGATCCTCAGAGATCCCTCCTCGCTCTTCAGTCCTCGCTCCTCGGAGCAGAAATAAGAGCTTTGGGACGGTCTTCAACATGGTGGATGAGAACGACTTCCGGTTCAAGCGAGGATCGAGGAGTGAGGAAATATCAAATAAGAGACTTGAGATGTACCCCAAGTTGTATGTCCTGACCTGGAAACTGGACTTTTTCTGAAACTTCCAATATATCCGACTCGGCCCTTAAAGGGATATTCAGATTTTTTGAAGTGGGGTTGTATGAGGTACTTATCCATAGTCAGTGTATTACCTACATTAGATGGCGGTCCGCGCGCTCCCAGTTTGGAGAAGCAGACTACAGTACCAGCACAGAAGCTAAGCAATGTACTGCTGTACTGCGGTCAGCAGCAAAAACGTATTTTAGCCAGCTAAAAAAAATCCATATCAGTTTAAGTGAACGCTATATTTAGAATATTTTCACCGCTTTACCTTGCCATCAGACAGCTCTTTCCTTTGGCACTACATTTTCTCACCCGTAGAACTTCTGTATTCCTACGCCTGTTCTCTCTTTTGGCCCGTTAAGTCTCCATCTGCAAAAGGTCTTCTTCTGTATACTCTGTTTCATAAAGGTATCCTCTTGTCTCCACAGTAAACGGCATTTTGTCGTTGCTGTCATAATCAATCATTTTTATTTTCTTGTATGTGTCGTCTCTTCCATAAACCGCTGACCCAAACAGCTGATCTGCGGCGTAATACAGTGCGCGGCGTGCATAGTTCTACGGTTGAGAAAATGTAGTGCCAAAGGAAAGGGCTGTCTGACAGCAAGGTAGAGCACTGAAAATATTCTAAATATAGCATACACTTAAACTGATATGGATTTTTTTTAGGTGGGCCTTTTTTTAGGTGGTTAAAATACGTTTTGCTGGTGACCCCGTCCACAGCAGTACATTGCTTAGCTTCCTTGCCGTTACTCCGGGCTGGCTCTCCAAACTGGGAGCGCGTCGACTGCCATCTACTGTAGTATCGATAGGTACCTCATACAACCCCACTTCAAAAAATCTGAACTATCCCTTTAACAAAGCGAATAGACAAACAAATATTGATGCCTCATGTCAAACTCCGTCTTTCAGGATAATAAAACACAAATTTGCTATATTCTCAATGCACAGTCTTTTTTAACCATAAAATGACCAACTCTGAAGCGAACACCCACAAGACGTAAATATGGGAATCTTTTCGGTCGTCACCATCAGTCCCACATGACATGAGCGCAGCATTATTCCATCTCCAACCAACAGTCAACTTTGATTTCTTTTAATCAGGAGGGAGATGTTTCCCTAAACTTGACAATCACTGTGACCTTTCTCTAATCTTAACCAAGTAGTCTTAGTAGCATAGACTTATATAGACCATATCTTAACCACATGGGTGGCAGCACAACACAATGGGTCATTTTAAATGGCAGACATGTGACATATTTTGTCATTTTAGGTATGAGGTTTTGTTGCATATACTCCATGTTTAACTCTTCTCTTCTCTCAGAATGTGGCCTGGCTCGAAGTAACAGCAGAATTGTGGGAGGCCAAGATGCACCTCCAGGAAGTTGGCCCTGGCAAGTCAGTTTACACGATAGTGGTTTCAACTGTGGAGGGTCCCTAATCACCAACCAGTGGGTGCTGACAGCTGCTCACTGCATATCAGGGTGAATCACTGTTTTCTTTTGTAAACTTTATGCTTTTGGTTTGCTAGTTTGCAAGAGGACATGATGGCATAATAGAGACCAGTAATACACAACAAGAATCTAGAAACATGAACAAGTTCAAACCTTTTACTTACATGCTTTAATGAACATCTATGTGATGTAATATAGCAATTTACAGTTATTTTAACTTATAAAAATGTGAAATTTTCACAAAATCTACCCATGCAGGCCAGCTGTGTTGCTACTTTCACCTCTGTTTTGAAAGTGAAAGCATGTTTTGAAGGTTTGTTGTCAACATGCGTCCCGTGCTTTGCTTCTTGTCACCTGTCAACGTGGTTGAAGCTAAGAATTATGGGTCCTGTGCAGAGGAGGCGACTCCATCGTTCACGTTCCACCCATGATATATAATACCTGTATGTTTACGTATCCACGACTCAAACACACCACTAACATCCACAGTAGGAAAAGCATAGTTTCACAGCTGTCTTAACCAAACAAAATCTACTGATGGGCAAAATGTTTATTTATTTGATAAGAAAGGGGTAAACTAACTAGAAATGTACAAAACAGGCTTTTAGGTGCCACTTTAGAGGCCCTGTAGCCCAGGTGGTCAGTGGTACACAATATGTGATTGTTTTAAACATGTGATTTAATGTGATTTAGTGTTTGTAATGTGATTTCTCCGTCATTTTAAAGCAACTACAGGGAACTTTCATTTTGTGTTGATTTTGATTTTTCCCCGTGGACAAAAGTGGTAGCGCTTCACCACCACCTCGTGTCGTAAAGATCTCGATCTGGCCAGCGCATGCATTTGTTTTGGAAGCGAGTGAAAGAAAGATGCAACTCATTTTTATTACTATTTTTCTTTTTTAAACACAGCTGTTTGCAGGATGCATAGCGATGAGGTAATGTATATTTGTGGCTATGTAAGATAAATAATTGTAATATGACGATGGTGAAACAAAGTTTGTTTTAGTACCGTTCATACACCTAAGTTACATGTAAGCCTACAACAGATTCGGTTGCTCGGTAATAGTAATTTTGTTGAGAAAGCTAAAGTTATCAACATTCCCTTGTGATGTTATGTCTTCCTAATAATAAGCCAACAACAAGATATAGCTCAGTAGTAAGGCCAACATAAAATGTTACGTTATAAGCCAGTTGTATTACAGTAATGTCCACCGTGACCTAACGTTATACCTCCATGGACTGTAAAACCACATCTCGCGATGTATTTCATGATAAAATAGACATATTACATACCTGTCTGGGAGGAAGAGGGCCAATTCAGGATCAGTTTTAAATCCTTTCAAATCCTGCAGTTCTCTCCATGCTCTATCACTGTCCCTTTTAGCTTTTTTGTTCTTCGGTCAATTCTTTTCTTTTCCTCTTTGCCGATCCTGCCCCAGTATCAGCCATAACCACAAAATATAACGTCAAAAATAAAATTCTCTTCAGAAAAATCTCCTCCTGCTTCCTTTTAACTGGCTAACGTACTACTCACTACAAAATTTTGCCTGGGAAAATGTAAACATAGGCTCATCCAGTCTGTGTGCCGTAAATCGTTTCATGTGATTTCGCATGGCACCGGACTCTGTGAAACGCATTAAGAGTAATTATATAGAAATCTCTCAGTGTTGGTCTCGTTTGCTTATGTAGGTCATATGGAGGCATCAGTATTAAATTGAGACTGTTTCATAACCAGTTAAAAACTCATTGTAGTTACTTTAAACTCAGTATTATTCGACTTTTTCTTGTGCAATGCTGTGCTCATCAACTATATACCTGCCGATAGTTGATATTTCGTATCAACATCTGACCAGTTGACACTAAGACCCCATTTACACCTGGCATTAACATGTAATCTGTATCTGGATAAGAAAAAAATGTGTAAATGCACGCAGAATACATTGCGATCAGAATATGATCGGATCTGCTAGACCACATCTGGAGGCATTGCCTTCCTTGACGTGGTCTACACACAATGTTTGCTGACAGCCCCACTGAACTCATTTGTATATTAAGATCCGATCAGAATGCGGGCAGAATCAAGATAATGTGAAGACTTATTAATACTGGGTGTAAATGCAAAGATCAGTGTAACAGATTCATTATCCAGATAATGTATCCAGACACAGATCACATGTTCATACCAGGTGTAAATGGAGGCTAAAGCATTAAGACTCACTCATTCGTAAAACTCATCTGAAAATTAACTGTTTCACTTCTTTGTCTTCAAAAAGTCACCACAGCAACATAAAGGTGTATCTGGGCCGCCACAGCCAGTCAGGTCCAAACTCCAATGAAGTGTCACGGGGAGTTGCTCAGGTCACATGCCATCCTTCATATGACTTTGTGAGCGAAGACAACGACATATGTCTTCTGAAGCTGACGGCTCCTGTGAGTTTGACGGACTATATATTTCCGATCTGCTTGGCCTCAGCAAACAGCACTTTCCACACCGGGACTAGCAGCTGGGTCACTGGTTGGGGTGATATTGGTAATGGTAAGCTCACTGACTGTACAATCAAAGAGAAACATTGCAACACTCCTAAATAATAAGTACTAAGTTACTCACAAAACTCTGAGCTGTACTGTTTCTTTTCTTGTCTCTTTTTGTTTTGTTTTTTCCACACTAATTTAAATCTTACCTTTAAAATCTCTCTAATTAGGTACCCTTTCCAACATCCTTCAGGAGGTGAATGTACCAGTAGTGGGGAACAATGAGTGCAAATGCACCTATGGCTTTCTCACAGAGAACATGATCTGTGCTGGGCTCAGAGCTGGAGGGAAGGATGCATGTCTGGTAACCACCACTTTTTGTGTATTTGTTATGTAATGCCTAGTTGATTCCCGGGGGAGAAATACTTTACAGAGAGGTGAGAGAGAGCAAGGCAAGCTGCAGAATAGTGTCCTGGGAATATGCATTTGGTCTTCCACTTTCAGTCACATGGCAGACTTTATATCCAGTGGATTGGTTGTCAAAGACACTTAAAAGTCTTAATTCACATCCCAGAAATGTGCAAAAGTGAGCTGCAGATGATGCACGTTTACTAGTTTGTCTTTGTCTACCTGAAAACAAGATACATTTTCTGATTTTAATTTAGTTTTAGTCTTCGTCTTTTGACAAAAATGTCTATTAGTTTTAGTCACACTTGGTCTTTGGATTATTGTCAGTTTTACTCCAGATTTATCCGATTATGTTAGCTTTAGCTTACCTTTGTTTTCATTGTTTCAACAGTCCAAGAACTGTTAACACTAGCTAAAATTAAAGAAAAATAAGATTGTGCTTATTGGTGCGACAGGTCAACCAGCTAAATCAACTTCTGAAGAATAGATATTTTTGGCCAGTGGAGGATACTGTTTTACAAATCAACAATGTGTGATTCCACAGATGCATGCAGGTCGTTGAATAGACTGCATTAAAACAGTAGTTAGTTCATATGTCCATTCATACATATCAGGGCTGCAACTAACAATTATTTTCATTGTCGATTAATCTGCTGATTATTTTCTTGATTAATCGTTTAGTCTACGAAATTAAAAAATGCCAATCAACATTTCCTAAAGTCCAAGGTGACATCTTCAAATTCATTATCACATAAAACAGAAAAAAAGCAGCAAATCCACACTAATGATTAATTAATTATCAAAATGGTTGCAGACTATTTTTCTGTCGATTGACTAATCAATTAATCAACAAATTGTTGCAGCTCCAGTTCATATTTCACATGATCTTTAGTTTTTATTAGTTAACGTATATTGTAATATGCTACTCTTGTCTAGTTTTTGGTTTTATAAATGGTCAATGAATGCTGTTGTACTTTTTGTTGATGAAACCACACGTGACTGATTAACTGAGAGGATAAGAAGATCAATATCAATTCTGTGTGTTCAATACAAAGGAAGCTCCATGATCTCACAACCGAACATTCATTCCAACAACTCCAAGGCCATCTTATTCATATATTGTGTATTTAGCAAACGTTGAAATGGAAACGTTTTGATTGTGATTTACTATTTTTTGAGGGACTCTTGGATTTGCTGGTGATTAGCTTGCTAGCTAACCGGGTGCAGCATGTAAATAAGACAGTTTCCGGGTTGCTGAAAGGCTTTTTTTCCTTTCGACGTAGGGCAACTGTTTCCAATTGGTCCCAGTCTTTGTGCTAAGCTAGGCTAAACATGGATATCCATGGATTTAACACACAGATGAAGCTGATATCAATTTTCTCATAACTCTCGCTCAGACAAACAAGTAAGCCTTCCACTTTATTGATTAAGATTATGTTCAATATATTTATTTCCAAGGAGGTCAGACTTTAACAGTTACCAAACAGCATTATGGGGTTTATGCTTCAGCAGTGTGGATGCTTCAGAGACAGGTCCTCTAAAACATACCCTATCCTATCCCAACAAATTTCATCAATTTCCTTCCACAGGGAGACTCAGGGGGGCCACAGGTGACCAAAAAGGATTCTTCCTGGGTCCAGATTGGAATTGTGAGTTTTGGTAATGGCTGTGGCCGGCCGATGACTCCTGGAGTTTACGCCCGTGTGTCCCAGTACCAGGAATGGATCAACAACATCACTAACAGCCAACCAGGCTTTGTTACCTTCATCTCCTCAGGTGTTGACAGCGACGCAAACTTTACCTGTCCAACATCACCACCCAAAACTACCACCACCACCACCACCGCAACCACTAACACCACCACCACAACCACTAACACCACCACCACCACCACCACCACAACCACCATCCCCACCACCACCACAACCACTAACTCCACAACTAATAGCACCCATTCACCTCCATGGCCAGCTCCCTCCACGTCGAAGGGTGATAAGGGTGGTGACAGTGTATTTGACAGTGGTGAAAATGTGATCCACTTCTCCCATTCCACTCACTTCATCTCACTCTTTGTCCTTGTTCTTTCGCTCTGTGTGCTGGTTGGTGACGCATAACATGAAAAAGTGAAACTATTTACAGTTTAAGGTTTCTGTGCCCATGTGTCTCATTCACTGTGTTTGATAGTGAGTCCTCTTCTTTTAACCTTTTTATGAATTATATTACAATAAAATATGGATTGGGATTGTTCGACTCATTTGTAGTTAACTTAAGACCATGCTGAAAAGCAGTGACTCACTGCTATCTCTCTTGGAAAGTTTCAAGCCTGTTTCACCTGGGTGTGGTTCAGAAATGTGTCTTGTTGCACCTGTAAACATACCCAACAGTGATGTCATGATGTCCTTTAGTACACCTGTACATCACTGCAGCAAGGTGAGAAGTTAAACCACTGGAGGGCGGCAAAAAACTTCAGGGGAGTGTTGAGTTACTCTTTATCAAAGTTTAAAATCTGTATTCTCTTAATCAGTTAATCGTTTAATAAACTCGCGGATGGTTGGGTTGATGTAAATTTTGACTGCACTACAATAACTGTAATAACCTGCAATACACCTTGATTCAAATTTTGTGTTAATAATAATAATAACAATAAACATATTGGCAGCAGGCCAAAAACAAGCTGTGAACGGATTGATGTTTTATCACCATATAAAGTTGAGATGAACATGTTAGCAACAATTGCCTATCTACACTTTAAGCAGACATGAAGTAACTTAAGCATTCATTTAGAGTGTTTTTGGATGAATGCAAGTCCAATCTTCACTCTCATTTTAGCTCTATTTTGGTCTTCACCAACTCAGTAGGGGAAATATCTGGCTCTTCGGCTGTTATGTTCACCAGCTAGTTGTTGGCTTTTTGTGTTTGGTGTTGGGCAGGAAGTGTACACTTGATTTATCAGAGCATTTTTGATGAAAACAGCTGCATTTGGAAACGGGGTTGATGACAGTGATGAGATTGAACCAGAACAGTAAAGTGTCAAAACCAAAACAGTGAGCTGAAAGATGCTAAAACGCTCTGTAGAGCTGAGGAGAACTGCAGAGTTGGTGCTAATTATCTAAGGGTTCATAACTACAAGCAACTCCTTTTACATAATGCCTGGTCATTTGATCCATTTTAATATAAAAATATTGATTAGCGCAGCTCTAAACTATGATTAAAAAAAAAAGGAATGCGTTTTTTGGGGGTTTTTTTGCACTTTTTATATAGAGATATAAAAACTAATGTCTTTTGCACAAGGTGAAAATTCCCTCATAGGCTGGCTGTCTAAACCTGAAACACACTTGTTTTCCCACTCAGTCATTTCCATGGAGCTCCTCAGAGGATTGTACATGGTCACACACACACACACACACACACACACACACACACACACACACACATTCCTGTTAATCTGGCAGGGAAGTGCAACTCATCTCCCCTGGCCTGCAGGATCAATCGGGTGAAAAATTACATGCACCGATTCCAAGTGTGTTTGAGCACTCATTAGGTGTGTGTTTACGTGTGTAGGCCGGTGGCTTTGTGTATTTGTAGACAACATTGCCCTTAAATGCCCTTCAGGGTTCACAGACTTCCTCTGAAATGAAACCTAATTGGGCCAAATGTACCTTATTTTTCATTTCCTTTCACTTCTTTAATTTTAACTTTCAAATATTCACACATGAATGTGACGACTATCCCCAACAGGCCACTGTAGATAATTTGTGACAAACCCGCACTCCAATATGTTCTGGGTGGCTGATCGGAAAACTAACTAGCAAGCAGCCTGAAGCAACAGAAACAGTCTCATTGTTATTCTGTGGCTGTGATGGTGTATTATTATTTTCGTCTCAGTGGCGTAAATTGTGTTTGTGGACGTTTCTTACACTGTAGCTCACAGAGAACAACACAAAGATGACAAAAAGCAAATCTGACTCAGGGGCGAGAAACACCCTCATGAAAATAAAGTTGATTTCTTTCCCTCATGTAGAAGCACTTTGTTTCTGTGTCACTCCCTTTTGCCTCTTTCTTAGTGAGCAATATTATTCATTTTGATCTTACTGAAACTTGTTATTTTTTACCAGCATATTTTTCTATCAGTTCAGAGGCTTAGAAGAAAAACATTAAGATTATTGAAAATATGTCCCTGTTATTGTTGTCCATTTTAATTACTTTGGAGCCTCTTTTGAAAGTCAAAGAGAAAGATGAAGCTCAAAAAAGAGAAAATGGGACAGAAATTAGAAGAAAGAATATGTACCTGCAATATATCTTTCGCTGTGCTAAACAAAGCTCGTTGAAGGTTTTCTTTTCATCACATTAGTATAAAGAGCAGAGCCACGAGAAGAAAAAACGGTGACCCTGTAAGAAAGTCAGACAAGAAGAGCCAATTAAGAGAGAGAACACTGTTACTCTTAAGTCACATTTAACAAAAACACATTGAAATATTGCCATTATTACTGAGCCATTAACATCGTACTTCTGACAACAGCAGATACAATTTGATCAAACAAGAGAGAGATGGATATTAGAGGTTGATAGTCAGATACTGCATGTAGAGTTTTGTACCTTTTGTCTGTACAAAAGTTTTTCTCAGAAGTTCACTGTGCATACTCCAAAGTTCTTAGGAATCCCTTGAATTTGGTTCAGAAATAGTTACAGCCACCATGGGCATCCGATCAACGACGAAGGAGACACTTGTTGTTCCGCCCCCAATATGTTTATAGGCTGAAGAGACACTAAATTGACTGTTGAATATGTTTTGTATGTTAAAGTGACACTAAGTTGACTG
>NTHP01000150.1:1110317-1134325 GCA_003416845.1 Oplegnathus fasciatus
TGTCTTTCTTACCTTTGGATGAGAGAAGGATCACCACAGTTAGACCACACAGAAACTGGTAGAGAGCCATATTAGTTGTGCCTCCTTCACTTTGTCCTCAACTTTAAATACCTTGTTCATGATATAGGCCCTACAGCTCCACCCACAGTGTCATACCTTCCATCAAACCATCATTGTTAGTTAATTTGACCTCTCCACATTATAGAACCTGTGATTTAAGAAGCTCTGGATGAGGCCATGAGAAAAGTCAAGTCAAACATGTTTGTCTTGATGCCAGTCTTGTTTACAGTAGCGTGCCATCAGCAACTTCAAGGCCAATGGATGGACATTCAGTTAATAAGAGGGGCTAACAGCTTCACGTCATAAACATTTTCATGGCTGTGTCACATTATCAAGGCTATAAAAGCAATTCACATTGTTTCATCAGGGCTTAAAGTGTGACAATGTAACTTTTACTGAACAGGGACCATCATAACCACGACTGGAAATCACGGCATCACAGTAAATGCTAAAACATTAACATCACAAGTAGAGAAGACTTGTATTGTCAGTGAACTGACTCAGAAAGTTACACAACAATATCTATCTAAAGTTTGCTAACATTAACCACCATAAGCTGCTGGTCATACCAGACCAAGTGATGCCACGTTCATGTCGTATTGTAATTATCGTAATTAGGAGTTTCTGACTTGTACATACTGTTCACGTCAACTTCCAAGGTGTAATTACTATTTGGAAGTTATTCACCTGAGCGAGGGTGTGTTTCATTGCCTACAGTGGTGGAAGAAATATTCAGATTAAGTAAAAGTACCTATACAAAAGTGTAAAAATACTCTTTTACAAGTAGTGCATAAAAATTGCTTAAGTAAAAGTAAAGTATTATTAGCAAAATATACTCAAAAGTAAAAGTACTCGTTCTGCAGAAATTATATATGACATTACCCAGGTTGTTAATACTGATGCATCAATGAGTAAACAGCATTTTACAGTTGTAGCTGGTTGAAAACTAGTTTTGTCCACTTTATATACAGTTAGGTAGTTTAGTCCACGGTTCCTAACCTACGGGTCCAACCCCTCAAAAGGGTCACAAGATAAATCTGAGGGGTTGTGAGATGGTTAATGGGAGATGAAGGAAGAAAAAACAAAATTCAGCTACACAAATTTTCTAATCTTTAGGTGAAATATTGAAAGTTTTACCTCTTTTGGTCTTGAAAAGTCCTTAATGCTCAATCAAATCACATCACGTGTCCTCTAAAAATGCATCCATTGTGAAAAACATTAATAAAAATTACATATTTTACATGCTGATTTTGGTACTAATAAACAAATATTTCAATATTCACTTTTAGTGTTATCTGAGGACTCAGAACTACATTTAGTCACCGTTACTGTTGTAACTAGTAGTAATGGTTTTCAACAGGACATTCAATGCTTCACCGTTTCAGCTTAATAAAACATTTTTACTGTGCTTTGGCACCTGGACTTCATTTTGACTCCAAATTAGAGTCTTGGAGAGAATGATTACTTTCTGGGATACAAGCTGTAAATTAAGCTCAATTAAAAGCTTGATTTAAAGGTGTCTTAAGGTCTTTAGAGGAGAATGTTACCTTCATGGAGAAATATACGGCTAGAATCACACTGGGTACATTTTTAACAGTGAGATTTTAATTTAGCTTGTTTTCAGTACAGAAAATTTGTTTGCTGGTTTTGAGCTCCGACTCATGTTTTTCATGTTTTATAATACAGTATAATCCAAATGTGTTCGATTCTGAGGAGCAGAAAAACACCCTGTCAACACAGCTTCTTCCCCTGCTGTCCAAGTTTTTTTATCTTGAGATAACTTAGCTGTTTTCATTACTTGCGCTTGCTTTGTGATTGACAGTAACCCATTCTGCAGTTGCCAAACAGCAGTAAAATGCTTCATGCTCTGTTGCCTGTGCAGACTTCTCAAAGTAAAGAGCAGTGCAGGTCCCACAAAGAGAAAGTTCACAGTTAGAACATACTGTAGTTATAAAAACGTGAAACTAAAGTCTTCAATTTAAGGTGACTTTAATTGTCTTTCTGCTTTCTTGTGATGCCCTTCCCACTGTCCAGAGGGCGTCACACTTTCAAAACTTTCTTTAAGCCCTTGTAAGTTGTTTTATGTCAAGTTTAGTAGATTACCTAGCATGCTACCCTAGCTTGACCTAGTCTAGCTCCACACCTTTTGGCTCTGCAGCGAGCAGCCTCTCAGCGAGTGTGCCATTAATATGACGTTATGTTAGCACAGGTGAAGAGCTGCCGGCTCATACTTAGCCAACTTTAGCTAGCTGGCTAGTGTAGCTAACATTAGCTACTTTATTAAGTCACAGAATTAAAAGCTACCTTAACCAGCTAACGTAACAGCTAATAAAGCTATGGCTATCTAGCTATAACCAAGAATGTGTTTCCGGCGTATAAACAGCAGTTACAATTAGTTTTATATCTAGCTAACGTTACCTAGCTAGCTAGCTTAACGTTAGCTAATTTAGCTGGCTGTCGGGACCCCCGCCGAAATCTCAGCTGGATCACCGGAACCAATCAGCGCCCTGCCATCGGCGCAGGCCCCCACCCTGCCCCCATGTTTACATACAGTGGTTTAGAAACTGCTACTCGTCCTCTGAGACAACTATAAGACAGCAATCTTTCGACAGGACTTTTGCTGATTGGAGTCTTGTGTTCTTTATTTATTAAATTCTGTATCTGTGATGAAGTTGCTTTTAACTATATCACTGGGAACTAAGCTTGATGTATTGATCTTCTGATGGCGTGGTCACTTTTGGTCTGTCTGACTGCTTTGGATACAACTGATCCAGTTTCTGCAAAGTGTTGTAGAGCTCCCTGCACTGGCCCCTTAGAAACCTTTAGTCTAGCCATGATTTGAGGCTGAGAAAGCCCCTCTTTGCTTAGAATAACAATCTGACTTCTGACACTTTCACTTAGTTCTGATGCTGTTTCCCNTAACAGGTGAACACTGGCTGCAGGTTGAGTTACTTGAACGAGCCTCTGATGAGGAGATCAAATCCACCAGAGTGTCGTCTGAACGCTTCAATGGAAGGGATACAACTCAAGGAAATCTGACCTTTTGTACAAAAAGTTAAGTTGGTCAATGCCACAAATTTGCTTAAATTTGATTACTGACCTAGAAATAGTGCAGAATCTGAAATGTTTCCTCTTCATTTTACATGTCATAACTTCTTGTGTTTTTAAATGTTTCTGAATCCTCGAATTTTCTGATTATTTTTAGGTTTACGTGAAAACATTAGAGACTTTTGGTCCCGACTGTATATGTTTATCTGTGAAGTATGGCAAATACTTCAGTTCTTTCAATGGTGTTTCATTGTGCTGTACTGTATGTGTTCCTGTTTGTCTCCCTCTTTCAAGCACGCTCTGTCCCCACCTCCACCCTCCTTGTACCATGTGTGTGTGAGACTGCCCTCAGTACATTAGAGTAGCATTGTATATTACAGTAGTATTGATTGCTTTTTCTTTTTGTTTTCTTTCCCTGGTGTATTTTATTTGTACATGTTTATTTTGAAGTATGGCAAATATTTCAATTCTTTCAATGGTGTTTCATTGTGCTGTATGTGTTCCATGAGCGAGGACACACGAGAGCAGCCTTCACGGAAGTCTTTTTACCGGCCGACACGCCTCCTTATTGGATATCAGTTATTGATTGGACGCTGCAGCTGATCGGACTGATCTGATACATCACAACATCACTGGAGTTTCATAGGAGTGAAGACAGATAACAGATTAAACTCAAGTGTGTCACTCTTTATATTCGATTTGTTTTCTGATTCGCAATAAAAATCTGTGTTCATTGTAGGTCTGAACAACAAAAGGACCAAAAAACAACTTTCTTCATTTATTAGAAAGAATTTTCTTTTGGTGATCTGTTATTTCCCCCATTAACTTTTAATATGGATACAGTTAAAGTCTGTCACTTTTTACATCATTTATCCTCATTTCCATTCAGTCACGTGAGGCTGATCATTCCTGAGCGCCGGTTGGATATGAGTTACATCATTTTAATTTCCTCTGAAACATTTAGCCTAATCATGATCCTATTCTGGGTTATTAAATAATGAATTCACAATCAGAATATCAATAAATACAGATGCAAATAATGAATCAATAATATAAAGGCATTCTGCTGCCTCTCAGCAGGACACAGTGCACAGTATAAATACAGAATGCAGGTTGTTCATGTGCAGATGTTTGTTGTTGTTAAACAGGTAACAGGCTACAGAGAGAAAACACTGCTGCTCTGCCGCTGATAACTGTGTGCCTTTATTAGTATTAGTACAGTGCACATGTGTGCAGACACACACTCCAAACTCAAGTCTCTACAGCTGTTAAAGCCGACTGACAGCTGATCACAGGCGGATCAGCTGTCGAAAAACGACCAAGATCTAAAGTGACAGTGACGTGACTTGAAACAGTAAGTCGGCTGGGAATGTTTTAATATCAGCTTTTCAGGTTTTTCTTTAGCTTATCAATAAAAGGGCCGTGTTGGGATGCTGTTGTGCTCTGCCCCATTCTGTCTCCAGACCTGCCAACCTGTAATGTTTATATATTTCTGTTGCTCTATTCCTTCTCTTTTTTGTGCTAGAGTTCTTGTAAGAGCTTGATGGCTACATATCCAGCCCGATATTAAATTTCTGGTCATTAACTTGAATCGTGTCTCTTCATTATACCCACACACAAAAGCAGGTATTTTTGGTGGTCAAGCATATTGTTTGTCATCGTCTCCTTATCACATCTGATGTTTATACATGTTAATTAAGTCATGGATAGTGAAATATTTGCTGTCTGAAATATCCGACCTAAACAAATAAAGGTCGTAGTTAACAGAGGCTATTTATAGAGTGGCCGAGCAGCGCAGCTGTGATTCATCGTCTAAACATCGTCTGGAGATCATTAGCAAACGCTCTCCATACTACGTCTTGCCGACGTAACTTCTACACATTGGGCCGACGTTGGTAAGACGTATGTGTGCTATCTGGGAAGTTGCCCAGGTGCAAGGCATTAAATTTTCCCAACAAGTCACACGAAACTCTTTAAAACCAATCAGATGAGAAAACTAAGCCTAATGGCAATTGGGCTTTTAAAAATGTTTTTATTATTACCTGCTTGTAATGTGTCACCCTCCAGCCATGTGAACAGCTGGATGATGTCACTTATTTACTGGATTGCATGAGGATGACTCTACCAAGCTTCTGATCTTTCTGCCTCTGCACCTGTACCTTAGAGGGAGGCAAACACACCCACATATCTTGTAAACATATTTCAAATGCACTCATTAAAAGCTTCGAATGTGCCTGGCACTCAATCATGCAGTATGACACAGTGAAATCTAATTTTATTTTGTGTAAAAAGCAGCAGGAGCTGTCGGCATATTTCTCATGTCTCATTTCTGCCCTGGAGAACAAGGTAAGAGTTTTCAGGAAACTAATGTTTCTGGTGTTTGCATTTTTCATAGTCTTTAATGAAAGTGTTCTTTTTCTAACACCGTTTGGTGTTTCACTATGGGAAACGCCTTGGCATGACCAACTATGGAAGCGCCAATGACAACACCCCTGTCAGTGACAGACAGGTCGAACTGTGCTTGGGGCCACGCCCCCTCATATTTCCACAATTGACTGACCCCTCGCGAATAGTTTTTGCTTTCTTCCCGTGAAGAATCTATTCAAAGCTCCCTCAGCTCATATAGGCTAGTTGGATATCTGCTCAACAGTTTACAGATGACCCATTAAGAAATACGTTGCCGAATGCAGTTCCACGCTTCAGTCTGGATTTGCTTAGTAAGTCCTTCGCAAGAAGTGTACTTTGCCGTTACACAGGATAGTTCCGAGCAGTGTCCGCGTCAAGGCAAGCTGTTCCTCCGGCTACACTGTATTTACTTACTGGTGTGGCCGGTGACTGTGTAACGTAGGAAGAGGAGGATGACTCCACTTTTCCTGTTGAACAGTCCAGACCCCCCAGTGCATCCAGCGCTGTTCCCCCAGTGGACAGCAACTTGTACAAGGTCTGCAAACGGGCCGTATCCAAATAGGGGATACAATGGCTGGCAGCCCAGGACGCCGAAGGGGTGGAGAGGGACCTGTATGACGGTAAGAGGCTCCCACCAGCCCAACCGCCATCAAAAAAACTCCTGTGTGTTAAAGAGTCTGTTATCATGGTTACCCTGGATGACATCGCCCCCAGCGGGACACCTGATGTGATCCCTGTCAGGGTGGGGGGCGACCATGTCGGGCAGGGCAGTGAATGGCACCTGGGGCCCGAGGCTGGCTCAGGCTCATATAAACCTCTTGGAGAACAGTTTCTCCAAGGTTGTCATGTCTTAGTAAAAACAGATACCACCACTGTGGTAGCGTACATCAGTGTTCGGTGGTTGATCTGCTGTGTTTTCCTGCATTAGTATATAAGGGGAAGGCCTTTCTACAATTAAAGTGTACTTAGCGGCCATCTTAGCTTGTCATGTAGGCTTCAGGGATAAGCCTGCGGGGCAACATCCTTTAGTTTGTCGCTTCATGAAGGGTGCACGCCGCAAGCTCCCGGTTTCCAGGCCCCAGGTCCCTCTGTGAGATCTGTCGGTTGTGTTGGACGCCCTCTCTCATCACTCATTGGAGCCTATAGAGGTGGTGGGGATGAAGTTTGTTTCACTGAAAACAGTGTTGCTCTTAGCTTTAACCACAGCAAAGCGTGTGAATGACTTACACGCTTTGTCCACTCGCCTTTCCTGCTTGCAGTTTGCCCCAGGGCTCACCAAGGTCTGCCTGCGGCCAAATCCCGCTTTTGTGCCTAAGGTGGTGGTGTCAGCTCACAGATGTCCCAGGGTGGAACTTTTGGCTTATCACCCACCTCCATTCTCCTCAGTGGAGAGGCAATAGGTTGGCAGGTTTAGGAAGGAAGATCAGCTGTTTGTGTCCTGGGCCACTCCCAGTAAAGGCAAGCCATTGTCCTGCTAGAGGCTGTTCCACTGGATTCTGGAGGCCATTTCTCTGGCTTATAGATGTAGGGGTTTACAGCCCCCCCCCCAAGGGTTTGAGGGTTCATTCCACAAGGGGTATGGCCACTTCACGGGCCCTGTTCAAGGGAGCTTCAGTACAGGACATTTGTGCTGCGGCGAGCTGCTGGGCTACGCCTCACACTTTTGTAAGGTTTTACAGGCTGGATGTCTCGGGACCATCCTTGGCATAAGCAGTGCTAGAGGCAAACGCACCAGGGCCCCTGTGATAATCACTACCCAGCTCAACATTATTATTTATGGCTTCGGGAACATTTATGCAATACGGAAATGTCTATATCTCCCAAAATGAAACACTGAACTTTAGGAAAATAACTTATACTGTATACCTGGTTCTTTGATAACAGCACTTCCCTCCTTGCATAGACACGGAAAGAAACCTGTCTAAAATGATTTGGTAGGGTCGGTTGACTGTGATAATATGAGGGGGCCTGGCCCTGAGCACAGTTTGACCTGTCTGTCAGTGACAGACGTGGTGTCATTAGAGCTTCTGTAGTTGGTCATGCCAAGGTGGTTCCCATGGTGGAACACCTCACTCTGTTATCAAAGAACCAGGGATTTCATTAAGTAACCCAAAGTTTACATTATGTCCAGTGTGTGATACAATATATGGAAGTTAATTATATTAGCATGACATGCTTGTCAAATAACGTTCATATGAGAATAAAAAAAACAGCATTTAAATTATTTTTATCCCTGTCCTCTTTGGTGGTCTGCATATTCTCTTTCACTGATACTAAAAACTTCTTAAGTCCAGTCTAGTTTACAAATGACACCCAAACATAACTGTAGAGTGAAAACTGTGTGAATCTTGCTTGAGCATGAGGTAAAATAAACCATTCAAGAATATACACCGTGTATATACGCATGCATATATTAGCCACTTTCAATTTGGTTTATCCGACCAAATAATTTAATAAACTTGAATTCATTCTTGAGACATCAGCAGCAGCCAACAGCTCTTTGGCACCTCATGCCATAAAGTAGTTATGATATGTTATGGTAACAAATGAATGCCTGAGGAGGAATTTGTTTGTCTGGTGTTCTACTGAATCTATGCGGGTCCACCCATCCCAGCTATTTTCATTGCATGTTTCAATCCTCTGTTGATTTGTGAAGGAATGAGGATGAGTCAGTCACACCCATCAAATGTTTAGAGCTTGATTTCCAAGCAGACGTACAGCACGAGGTCCAACTCTGCGCCAGCAAAAAGGTCAACTCCGCATCAGGCACGGCACACCTGAATTCTAACATATTTTAATCACTTTAGTTTGTGGACTGGCACGCACATAGAGCTCCCTAAAATAACACAACTGCATTTTATGTATGTTTTGCTGGTCTGTTTTAGATTATTACACACTTTTCAACTAGAAAACACATTAAAATCTGCAGCAAATGAAATTATTTTTCTGATTAGGGCAAAAATACCAGCAAGGCAGAGTCAAAATTAATGGGCCTCATTCACCAACTGTTCCTAAGAGGAAATTTCTTCTTAAAACCCACTTATGCAGTTTTCACAAAGATTTCTGACATTCATTCTACGCACACTCAAGAGCTCACTTGAGACACATCTGAGTGTTGACATGTTTGTGCAAAGTAATTGGTTATTGCATTTTCTTTAATTCTACAGTTGTATAATATCATAGGTTTAATTTAAATTATTTATTTAAATTACAATACTATTTTTTATCATTTATAATATTTATAATATATAATATTATTTTAAGAATTATTTTCATTATTTTAGAAAGCATTATGGTCTTAAAATAAATAAAACCATACACTAACACTTTGACTATGTACACTAGCTTTAGTGTGTGGTGCGATGAAGTCATCAGTCCGGGATGTTCCTTATATTCCTGGCAAAATCCCTGGATACTTGCTCTTCTCTCTACTTTAATGTGTCACACAAATGAAGCACATCTGCATCGCCACGCTCATTACTTAGACTAGTTGCCGGCAGGCAGACGAGAACGGGAACAGGTGAGGGTCACGTAGTGCCTGGGTGATGATGTTTATTTATTTCTCGCCCAGACAACCTGATAAGGAGAGAAAAGAGTAGCAGCAGCTTGTGAGAAGTGCCGGTGCGCAAGAAAAAGTCACGGTTCACCAAAGAGTAAAATCTAGTGGTGCTGTGTACCGGTGAGTACTGGCCCACTTTGAGCACTTGATCCATTTGCAGAGAATGACGAATATTTTTTTGGCCTCAGATGATTAAACCATTGATGAACGTTCAATGAACGAGTAACAAGTTTTTTGTTATTATTTTATATCCACTACTGACGATACTAAATATGACAGCTCATTTGCTGTTCACTTCCTGCACCACAGCAGTACCTCCACTTCAGAACTAGTGACGTTTTTTCTTATGTTTGCAGTCCGGTGCTCCATCGTCTTTACATTTTCATTTGGGCATTCTTGATTTCTCTCTCAACTTCTCTTTTCAATTTCTTTGTGTGATTTCTGTGTGTGCACACGGCCCTGCAGTCTCATGCCCTTTTATGGGAATAGGCGGGGCGTTTACCTATGCTAATTAGGAACAACTGGCAAGCGCTCTCAATTTACGAGGACAATGGGATTCATCATTGTAAGAACACAGGTGCGAACAATTCTGTGGTTTAAGAACACGTTGTGAATCCGACGTAGACTTTTCTTAGGACCTTTCTTAAGAACAAATTTAAGAAAAAACGACGTTGGTGAATGAGGCCCAGTGTCTCTTCTCCGAGCTATCTAAAACCAGCAGGTAATGTATGTGTTTCATCTGCACTGTTTTGTTTGAGTGAGGTTGACTGTCAAATCAAAGTTAAACAAGCCAAATCCATGGATGAAAGCCCACGCCAGGAGTCTTGGTGTCATCTTTGACTCTGCACTGAAATTTGACAAACAGATCATCTCTGTGGTGAAAGGCTGCTATTTTCAGCTAAGGAACATTGCTAAACTTAAGTCCATCCTCTCTCTCAACGATAGGAAGACTGCTACCACTGCATTAATCTCCTCAAGGCTAGATTACTGCAACTCACTGAACCTGGGTGTTGGACCGGTCCTCTTTGCCTCGCCTACAGCTGGTGCAGAATGCTGCAGCGAGACTTCGAACTGGTACCAGAAAAAGAGACAACATTACACCAGTACTAGCATCCCTGCACTGGCTGCCTGTCAATACAAGGTTTCAATGATTAATACAATGATTTCAAGGTTCTTTCATTTGTTTTGAAAGCCATAAGTGGGCTGGCACCCATGTACGTTTCATAACTTCTCTGCACTTTGGTCAACTCTGGTGGTTTTAAACGTGGTATATAAATAAACTTGACTTGACTCGAAAGTTCCAGGGTGTTGCAAAATAACCACATGAACTTTTGTGCTTTTGTGCACATCAAACCGGTTTGTCATGATTCATTGTTCTACGCAGTTTCTTAGTTTAGGAAGTGCAAGTCATTCAGAGACTCTAAGAGGGTGACATTCTTGGGAACACAGTTCACACAGGTCCAAATCATAAGACAGTTTAAAACATTACCCCCAATTTTCATCCAAAAGCACTGGTTACTGGAGCAACAAAAACATGCGCCACTTTCTTTTTTAGTCTGACAAAGTATGGCAAAAGTAACACCTGGGGCACCACATTCTTTATTACAATGGCCATAAATGTTTAGGTGCAATGACTGGCGTGGTTTATAGAGCTATGATGTGTACAGTAATCAAGTTTAATTAAAGTGTAGTGATGTTTAGGTGAGACTTAGCTCGGTAGCAAGGCATACCTTCAGTTTAGGGTCATAAATCACATTATGTATCATGTTCTACTGAATCTATGCAGATTCACCATTCCTGCTATTTTCAGTGGTGAACTATGTACAATTATAATGCACTAAAATTTGGCAGCAGGTGTACTGAGTTGACACATGCTACCGCATGTTTCAATCCTCTGTTAGCAAGCACGATACCAAAGCCAGATCAGCTCTAATTTCATGTGAACTTATGCAGTACAAACAAACAAAAACAAAATGAGGAAAATGTGACAAAGATAGCTGTCATTATCATGAAAAAATGCTGCTGAGGTCTGTTTGGCCCATTGTGAATGAAGACTGAAAAGTTGATTTGTGAAGGAATGAGGATGAGCCAGTTACGGCCATCACACATTTAGAGCTTGATTTCCGCACAAATTTCTGCACAAAGTGCAACTCTGAGCCAGCAAAAAGGTCAACTCCGTCTCAGGCACGGCACAGCTGAATTCTGACATATTTTAATCACTTTAGTTGGTGGACTGTCATGCACACAGAGCTCCCTAAAATAATGCAACTAAATTTTATGTATGTTTTGCTGGTCTGTTTTAAATTATTACACACTTTTCAAGTAGAAGACACATTCAAGTGTGCAGCAAATTAAATTATTTTTCTGATTAGGGCAAAAATACCAGCAGGTAATGTATGTGTTTCATCTGCACTGTTTCATTTGAGTGAGGCTGATTGTCAAATACGGTTAAACAAGCAAAATCCACGTATGAAAGCCCAGGTGCCAGGAATCTTGGTATCATCTTTGGCTCGGCACTGAAATTTGACAAACAGATCAACTCTGTGGTGAAAGGCTGCTATTTTCAGCTAAGGAACATCGCTAAAGTTAAAGGTGTAGTCTATGATTCTGGACAAAGCTTGTCGATATTTGAACTCAAGAGCCAAACAAATACACCCCTGTCTTCAGTGCTGCTTCAAACTCGTGCGAGTAACGCACAGCATTCGTTTGTCCTGTGCACGAGCACGAGACGTGACATTTTACAACCAAGTGTTGAGTGGAAACGCATCTAAAGTGTCGGTCTTTGACGACCTGGGTTGGTGGCTCTACCCGAGCCACTCTGTTCTCCGTTTACAGAGCCAGGGCTGTGTATGAACACCGGACTTTTTTTTCAGCGCACACACACAATGGAAAGCTAGTGGACCGTGAGGAGATATTCACTTAATTTGGCAAAAACCGTTTTGGATTAGAATCATAGACTACAACTTTAAGTCCACTGTCTCTCTCAACAATATGAAGACTGTTACCACTGCATTAATCTCCTCACGGCTAGATTACTGCAACTCACTGTACCTGGGTGTTGTGCCAGTCATCTTTGCCTGCAGCTGGTGCAGAATGCTGCAGCAAGACTTCAAACTGGTACCAGAAAAAGAGACACCAGTACTAGCATCCCTGCACTGGCTGCCTGTCAAATACAGGATTGATTTCAAGGTTCTTTTATTTGTTTTTAAAGCCATACATGGGCTGGTTCCCCTGTACATTTCATAACTTCTCTGCCCCTACTCCAGCTCTAGGCCTCTTAGATCCTCAGAAAAATTGTTTTTAACTGTTCCATGATCAAGGCCAGTGGGTAAGGGAGACCGTGCCTTTGCGGTAGCAGCTACAAAGCCTTCCACTTTTGATCAAATGTTCCCCCTCCATTGACACTTTTATGACAAAACTGAAGACGTACATGTTTTCAATGGCCTTTGGTTGCTCTTAGTGGTTTTAATATTTTTTAATTTTATGTTTGTTTTTTTTATATAAATTGATCTTACAAGTTTTATTCTGTTTCTGTTTTATTGTTGTTTTTTGTTATTGTTGTGCCATTCACTTTAACTTGTACAGCACTTTGGTTGCTTTTAAATATGGCATATAAATAAACGTGACGTGACTTGACTTGAAATTTCCAGAGTGTTGCACAATAAACACATGAATTTTTGTGCCCTTGTGCACATCAAACCGGTTTGTCATGATTCATTGTTCTACACAGTTTCTTAGTTTGGGAAGTGCAAGTCATTCAGAGACTCTAAGAGGGTGACATTGTGGGAACAGTAGGACACAGTTCACACAGGTCCAAATCATAAGACGATTTAAACCATTACCACCAATTTTCATTCAAAAGCACTGGTTACTGGAGGAACAAATACACGCGTCACTTTCTTTTTTAGTCTGGCAGAGTATGGCAAAAGTAGCACCTGGGACACCACACTATTTATTACAGTGGCCATAAACATTTAACTGCAATGACTGGTGTGGTTTATAGAGTTATGATGTGTACAGTAATCACGTTTAATTAAAATGTAGTTATGTTTAGGTGAGACTTAGCTAGGTAGCAAGGTACACCTTCAGTTTAGGGTCATAAATCACATTATGTATCATGTTCTACTGAATCTATGCAGATCCACCATTCCTGTTACTTTCAGTGGTGAACTCCACACGGATGACAAATTAAAGGAAAAACCTGGAGAAACATAATGAATGCAGATGTTTCCACACAGGTGCACTGCATGGTACAATAAAGCAATTAACATCCAATAATGCTCTGTGGCATGTATAAAAATGCTGTCAGGCCCAGTTGATTCTGATTTTATATCAAGATGGCAAGAGGAACAGATCTAAGTGACTTTGAAAGAGGGTTCATTGTTGGGGCACAGATGGTCACAAAGACTGCTCAACTGGCTCGTGTTTCAGTAGGAACAGTGACTAAACTGACATCTGCATTTAGATCAGTGGGGGTTGGAAATTGTGGTCGACAGCACACATTTGATGAGCGTGATGCTCGTGCATTAGTGCGATATGTAAGGAAAAACAGAAGAGCAACTCTTCCTCAGGTGACTGAGAATGTCAATGCAGGACGTGATGAGACTGTCAGCAGGAATAGTCTGTCGACAATTACATAGAGAGGGATATTGTAGTAGGGCTGCAGTGCATAAAGCCCTCATTACAAAGATGAATCCACATTTGAAAGTTCAGTGGTGGAAAAACCAACTGCTGGTCTACAGAGATGTGGAAAAAAGTGATATGGTCAGATGAGTCATCGTTCACCATATTCTTGACAAGTGGGCGAGTGCATGTGTGGCGTACACCAAGAGAACGGTACGGGCCTGAATGCTTGACCCCTACAGTGAGGGCATCCGGTGGCTCTGTTATGCTGTGGGGGGCATTTTGCCGGTATAGGTTGGTCCCCTTAGAGGGAAGGGTCACTGCAAATCAATACAGAGTTTTTCTAAGTGGTCACCTTTATCCTATGATGAAACATTTCTATCATGGTGGGAGTGGTCTCTTCCAGGATGACAATGCCCCCATCCATAGAGCACGATGGGTCACTGAAAGGTTTGATGAGTATCAAAATGATGTGAATCATGTAATATGGCCTTCACAGTCACCAGATCTCAATCCAGTTCAAAATCTATGGCAGATTTTGGACCGACATGTTAGACAGGGATGTTGGGATCTTGCTATGAATGATAATGAAAATGATGGTTGAGACCGTATGCTCTTTGTTCTGAGAACAATAGGCACCATTGAACTCAATCGCTGCCATTGGTCAAGCTGGCACATAACCCATGACCTCATCAGGTCATATAAAACCCCAGCTTCCCTGCTCCCCCTCTCTCTCTTCCCTGGACTCTCAACTGGGGTGCAGCTCAGCTGCCAGCAGCTACAACACAAAGTCTGCTAGCTAATTTTCCAGGCAACAGGAGCAACGAAGCAAGTTAGCACCAACCGCTAACTCTGGAAGGACAAAAAAAGGAGCGAATGGTTTCCTCCGGCCTGTTTTGGAACATTGAACAGCAAAGACTGCTTTGGACATCAGAACCACAATTATTTGCAATTATGATGCTAAAATTTGGCAGCAGGTGTAGTGAGTTGACACATACTACTGCATGTTTCAGTCATTGTTAGCAAGCAAGATACCAAAGCCAGACCAGCTCTAATGTCATGTGAACATTTGCAGTACAATAACAATAATAATCTAGGGTGTTGCAAAATAACCACATGAACTTTTGTGCTCTTGTGCACATCGAACCGGTTAGTCGTGATTTATTGTTCTACGCAGTTTCTTAGTTTATGAAGTGCAAGTCATTCAGGGAGTCTTAAGAGGGTGACATTCTGGGAATACTTGGACACAGTTCACACAGGTCCAAATCATAAGACAATTTAAACCATTACCACCAATTTTCATCCAAAAGCACTGGTTACTTGAGCAACAAATACTGTACACGCGTCACTTTCTTTCTTTAGTCTGGCAGAGTATGGCAAAAGTAGCACCTGAAGTACCACATGTGTCATTACAGTGGCCATAAACATTTACCTGCAGTGACTGGTGTGGTTTATAGAGCTATGATGTGTACAGTAATCAAGTTTAATTAAAATGTGGTGATGTTTAGGTGAGACTTAGCTCGGTAGCTAGGCATACCTTCATTTTAGGGTCATAAATCACATCATGTATCATCACATACCTTTTTTAAGTCAAGATTGAAAGAAAGAAAGAAAAATAACAATAAAAAGGTTTGATTTTGATATAATGTGCTCTTACAACTGATGAGTGTCTTGATGTAGCTTACTTGGGTAAATGAAGAAAGGGAGAATAAAAGTGTCCTAGAGTGTCCAAGAGGGCCAAAAACAGGTATGGTAAAGACAAAAGGAAAGAGGAAAAGTAGAGGTATGTAAATTTAAGGTAAGAATAGATTGACAGGTGGAGGCTGTGGTGGGTGAGCAGAGGTTGATATGCGGCAGCCAGACTGGTTGTAATGATGCTGATTAACTGATGCAATCACATGAAACCTTCTCATCCCTCTCAATCAGATGGACAGGGACAGAGGGAGAATATTGATTGGAGGTGGGCAATGAATAGGGCAGGTCTCCTCTGTGTGTGTGTGTGTGTGTGAGTGTGTGGATGCAAAGTGAAGTGGACTGTAATGTGTAATTCAGTCAAGAACTGAATCCTTCATTCTCATATTTTAACCTTCGTCTTGGCATCGTGTTATCGCTATCGACGCACGTGTTCTTCCTTTATGAAATGCAACGAGTCATCCTGGCTTAATGGACAAGTTTGACTCAAGAATTATAATCACCAAGCTTATTTTTCTAAACACACGGCTGTGAAAAATCAAGTTGGTCCATTAATGTTTAATCAGACAGTTTTAAAATCCTGTTGATGCACTACTTAAAGTAGTTGAGCTGGTCACAAAGCTGGCAAAATTTACAAAATGGGCAAGTTTAGTCACAAAACGTTTCAGTTCTTGTGACGTTTCATAAATCACCTTAAAAAAGTAGGAATGTCAGATCTTTTGGTACAAGAGTCCAGGCTCTTAGAAGTGCTAAGTTGGAACGTTAAATTATGAAGATACACAAATAAAAAGTGTGTTTGAGCACTTAAGCTGTTGTGTTTTAGGTTAAATGGGAATGCAGACAACTTCACGACATCAATCACGACAATCTGAAGTATCTGACAATCATACGGATCCAATTACAGCACTTTTGCACGGTGTAGCCCATGAACTACAAACTCTAGACTACTGCCAACCAACCAAGCTTACCATAGAATTTTAGATGGTTTATACTTCCTATCCTTGAGGTTGCCACTAGGTTCCAGTCATTTCAGTGCAGCATACAAATCTTCCTGCCAGCTATAACCATAGACTGTATATAAAGATGGACGACATAACAGCTCCCCTGGAGTGGAGCCAAAACATCTCGATCGCCACCTGGTGGCTGGCTGCAGTATAGGTCATAAATCCTGCCCCCTCCATGTTAGCAGATGGAACATGGGCCAAACTAAAAAATCAAACTACATTCCAAATAATTTTTTACCAAAGACAGTTTCTGTCATTTTAGGTAGTTCTTATCACGTTGATGTTTGTTCAAGTGTTCATTTTTCTGATAAGTTTGGTTTTAATTAGTTATTTGATGCTATAAAAATGGGGTGAAACGTCATGATTGACAGCTGTCAATCACAATGAAGTAGTCGCGGAGGCACCTGCAGACGTGTTTTCGGGAATTGTACGTCGGTAGGAACGTCGGTAGGAGATGTAACTTTAACTTTAGCAGGGCATCGTTAGCTAGCAGTTACTAATTATTGATTACCGATCGAGTCCTGCAGGTGTATGGGCGGGACCTCGATACCGCAGCTCCTTCCCAGATCACTACTGTGCAGACTCTGGCCCCAAATGACGCCACCAGCGCAAGATGGCAGCGCCTGTATCCGGGACATTTTGGCTTCACTTCTATACAGTGGGAGGAAGTGGAGACGCGTCGTCTATCTTTATATACAGTCTATGGCTGTAACGCACAAGTTGTTTTGCCACATACTTTTACAGTGTTGACTGTCCCACTCAATGTGGATTGCCAAAAAGTCTGAACCCTAAAGACTTTGGTGTTCCCCTGGCTTTCCTCTTGCACCACCTTGAGGTTGATATTTGCGGTTTTGAGTGAAATGTCTCAACAGTTACTGGATGGATTGTCATGAAATTTGGCACAGACACTCATGTTTCCCTAAGGATGAATTGTAATCACTTTGGCGAGCCTTTTCATCTAGCTCTATCATCAGATCAAAATATGTTCAACATTTTAGTTTATGGCTAAATTCCTACAAAACTAATGGCATTCCCATCAGCCTCAGCTGTACTTTGTGTTTAGTGCTAATCAGCAAATGTTAGCATGCTAACATGCTGAACTAAGATTGTAAACATTATACCTGCTAAACATGAGCATATTAGCATTGTGATTGGGGCATGGTAGCATTCAGCTCAAAGCACCACTGTGCTTAAGTACAGTCTCACAAAGCTGCTAGCATAGACTCTTAGGGCTCTATCATACACCCGGCGCAAAGCGGAGCACAGCGCAGCGCAACTGCCATTGCTAGTTTCTGACCGACGCAGTTGTCATTTTCATGACCAGCGCCCACGTTGTGTAAGTAGCAAATGTACTTGCGCCCATCTGTGTGTGTTGGTCTGAAAATGAGGTGTGGTCAGGCGCATTGTTGGTGCATTGCTATCTTGAGGCAGCAGAAAGCGATTGTCTAAAGTCAATGGTGTAGTATTTTCCTGCTATTTAAAGGGTGCATTATTCAGATAGTAAGATGCGCCTATATAGGCGGGTTCACAACACATGTGCACTCTGCTTGTTACCCATACAGGGATGGTGAGTGGCAAGCTTTTGTATTCCCCCTCTCCTGACATCATTATACCGCTTTCGGCATTGTGCGGCTGCTCTGGTGATGCCAGAAGACGAGGACACGCTCACCGCTGCCTCCTCGCGCGCTTTCACTTTGCGCACAAGCTGATCCGTTTCCTCAGCAGAAAACTGTTCGCTTCTCCAACCTGCCGAATCTGCAGGCGCACCTGGCTTTTAAAGGGAATGGGAGATAACATTCTGATTGGTTTAATTCATGTTACGCCCAAAACACACATGATTAATTAAGACACTAAATACAACCCCTTTGTGCCTTACTTTGTGCCCAGATTATGCGCCATTTAACTAGCAAAAGTGGAGTTGGACACACCCTAAATGCACTTGCGCCATGCACTTTAGACCATGCGCTATAGATTGTCTAAATAGGGTCCTGAGTTTTGTTAAGGTCAAATTATACTTCCTGTGTCTGTAAAGCTGGGAGGGTTCGTGTGACGTAAATGCTGTTATATACCCACGTCCATGCCTAAAGCAAATAAAATTTCCAAAACCTCCAGGAAAAAAACCCTTCCAGACCAGTTTTGGGGCAGGCAGGACTCAACTCTCTAAGAATTTATTAATCAACTAATTAATCAACTAATCCTAAGTAAGAGCTTAAATGACAGAGAGAACAAAAGCACAGCTGATATTACTGTCATCTATAATTAAATATCAAAGGTGAGTATTGCTCTTTCCTCCACAAAGTGATTACAAATGAATGCTTTCATACTGATTTTTAACGCTTATTTTGCCTCTTGCAGTAACAAAGACCTCAAGCCAAGCATTGTAATTGTCTGCTGTTATTCCAGCTGAGTTACACAATTCCCTAAAACCTTTTGGCAAAGCATCCGCCACACTATCGTTATCACGGCCAAGCATGCAGCCAAGTTTTTTAACACATACATTTCCTAGCTCTTGAATAGTCTGTAGCTTCGGCAGACATCAGCCTCCGGTGCTGATGAATCATATCCACCGCCCATTTCCATATTTCTCTCCCTCGACTGATTGACTCATTTTTCAAATGCAAATGCTCTCGGTGCTATTCTGTAAATGAGGAAATCATAGATGATTGTGGGAGTGGTAACTTGATTTGAGCTATTGCAAAACTTTCGTTGCTCTTCAGAGGTTCTGGACCATGATGGGTACAATACTGACCAGGTAGTGCAAAAGAGCTCAGGAGCTGCATACAGGTGGTTTATTTGTTGTCCCCTCGGCGCCAAATTAGTTTTCTTCTGCTGTCAAGTTGCCAGTTCTCAGTTCTTTGACGTCTTCCAGCGCTTACATGAAATGAATGACACCTGGTCACTTGGTCTCTTACTGCTGTTGCTGCTGCAGTGAGCTCACGGTAACCCAGATACTGAATATTCTCTGGTCTACTTTTTTTTTTTTCATGTTTTCACTTGAAACTGCAGCTCTTTCCCCCTCAAATGATCGTTTTTTTGAAAATAATCTCTTTTCAAACTTTTTCTCGGCCAAGATCACTACGCTGCCCTGTGACACATTATGACTATCTGCTTTCATTCCCATTCCCACTTTTGCTGCCCGAGTCATTGTGATGGAGAATGCACAGCCGCAGCTGTTGGCTCATTTATCTCAGCTTGTACATTTGTCTGGTCGATATATTGACAACGCCTTTACACGTGCAAACAGCAGCCCTGCTGATAATCCCCAGGCTAACACTTGCATTCAGAGTGCAGTGTTGACTCTTTGAGTGTGTGAATGAGTGAATCGGAGAGAGAAAAAGGATACGTGTGTGTGTGTGTGTGTGTGTGTGTGTGTGTTTCATCACTTGGCATCTGATTGCTTTTTTTTTGGGAAATGAAAATTTATGCTTCAAGAACTGACTGTCAGAATCTGCTGCGTGTGTGTTTGCATGTGTTGGTGAGTCAGAGAGAAAGAGAGAAAGCTTGAATTCATCTACAATTTGATACAGGTGCACTTTTTTTTATATTCATCCATCACCTCTGCATCCAGGGATGGAGGCTGCCATCTGTCGGCTGCAGAGGCCGGTAAATTGAATCTGTCTTCACCAGAAAACGTCAGCATTGATCGTTTGGTCGAATACTTTTATTTCGGTCTATCTTACCAGGACCTCTCCTGGTCATTTGAATAACCTCAGAAACAAGGGCCGAAGTATCATGACTCTGTTATAGCACCACAAAATCAGTGTGGCTTTGGCACAGGACACCGCAGTTTGTTTCCTGTTTCCTACCAACAAAGGCTTTTTCAACCAAAAGTTTCTTTCAACCATGACCGCAGTCATTCCCCCCACCTTAGCCACCTTGTTTTTGTGCCTAAACCTAACCGATCTTGGAAGGCATTGACAAATGATGTTGTCCTGGCGGCAGGGTCACACATGCACATAAAGCTAGCTCAGAAAAATAAAATAAGGACGAGGAGTAAGAAGCCCAGTGAGCATTTTCTCGTCATTACCTGATGAGGCAGCCATAAAGTTCACAATTTGCTCTGTCAACAGCAACCATAAGAGTCAAAAGGAAAATGAATGATGCAAAATCTTTTAATCAATGTCTGTTTAAGGGACATTTTTGTTCGTGTAAGCATGTGTACAGCTGATGTGTGCATGCGATAGGTCGTATGTCGCAGCTGTTACGCCGGAGCTTCTTCTTTACATTTGCTCGCAAAAGCTTGAGGTATTCAAAACGCCGAGAATAGAAAGCAAACATACGGAGCTGAAAAGCCGGTGGAAGATATTTCTGGATCAATTTGTTTTGGCCTTTTGAGGCGAAATGCAATCAGATTAGCAGCTAACAAGCTATTTCATGCTGATTAGAAGTACAAACGGGGAACCTTTGCCTTCATGCCGGCTGTACAGGCTCAGCCTTCTGAGGAGGACATTTACATAAACAGTGGAATAATGAAAGTGAGTGTGTGGAAGAGTCGGTGGGTAAGAGTGTGTGATTCGTTTGAAGGTGTGAGTCTGTGAGTGTGTTTGTGAGTGTGCATGTGCTGGAAGTGGGTTGATGAAATGAGAGAAAGGATATGACGAATAACTGATGTGTGTGTGTGTGTGTGTGTGTGTGTGTGACCAGAGGGCTGCACACGGTTGTTTAGCAAGTTTATATGTTTATTTGTTTCTGTGTGCGTTCTCGAGCAGGGATGACTCATGTGGGCACGCAGCATGCCTCGGAGACCTGTGCAGGAAGGCATGTGTGTGTATGTAAATGTGTGTGTGTGTGTGTGCACTTGATGGCCTGTCACAAGGAAGCAAAAAAGCTCAGTTTTGAACTTTAAAAATTAGAGCACACAAAGGCAAAGATCAGATATCGGTTTTACTTCTTTGGACAGATTTTCAAATTCGTCTCTTTGTCTAAAACGCTCTGTGAAACACACACACACACACACACGAAAGAGTGTAATTTAATTCCTGTGAGCAAGCCGTGATGTGATAGGAAAAGCTGGAGCAATCACTACCAATTATGACTCTCTCTCCCTTTCTTTCTCTACAGCTCTGTGACTCCCAGTGAAAGTTGGTGCGTTCAAATTTGGATTTAGCAGCGGGGAAGCATTTGGATGGCAGCCTCACAAAGACACACACACTCACACACAGAGTACATAGACGTTCTATTCTTTTCTAAGCTAATTAATAATGTTCAATATAATCTTTTTTGAGGCTGTTCTGCCTGCTTGTTGCTGCAAAAAAAAAGAAAAGCTGAACAAATTACCCACGCAGGGGAGTTAGTGATACATGATTGAGAGTTTGTGTTCATCTCTCTCTCTCTTTCTTATTTCTGTCATTCTTTGCCTCTCTCTAGCTTGATTACCCCCCTCTCTTCGCCTCCTCCTCTCTCTCCTGCTGTCTCCTCGGGCCTGAAAGTGTGAATGTACTCGTCACACATTTTACAGTTAATTTTTAGGGAATTGAAGGCGCCGCTTCACTGAAAACTTGAAGCCTAAAAAGTTTGCAGCTTGCTCTTTTGTGGGATGTATGATAAAATAGCGTTATTGGCATCAGTATGGTAAAGATATGGTAACTTTTAATTACTTCAGAAGGCAAATCAGTTATGTAATGTAAGAGGGGTAGGCGGAATAAGCTGCAGCTTCACTTTTTCAGTCTTTAATGTTGTGTTGCTGTTGAATTGTTTTCTGCTGTACTGATGTTTTGAGAGTAATTTCCTTTCTGCTGTTTTGCCTAATTGTCTGTAATTATTTATTGACAAAAATAAAGTTCAATCTCCTCCTTCAGAGGAGAAGCAGATTATGCTGCAGGAGTGGTATTAAAAACTAGGATGGTGATTTTTTTTTTGGACCTACTTGCTGTGGAACTGGATCTCTGCAGAACACTGCTGTGAATCCAAGATCAAACATAAACTGATGTTCTCCGCGAAAGGAGTACACTACAAACTCAGAGACACATTTCAAGCCTACAGGAGGTGAGAGATTTGGGGTTTTGGTGAAGTGTTCCTTTAAATTTTAGACATCAAAGTGTGTTTACAGGAGTACTACTGCATATGTGAAAAAAGGTTGTATAAAGCCTTTCGTGGCTCCAGATAGAGTTGCATGAAATCTGATACATATTTACAAAATTTGAAAAAGTTTGGTGTTAGAAAGAAGTGACCTTACCAGGCCTCTGCAGCCCGCACCTCATCTCCGCTTGAGGCTAGAGGCTTGAGGTTACATTGGCCACTACTAGCATAACACACCCAGATCTCTGACTGAACTGTCGGAAGTTGCAGTTGCATTGTGGGTAATGTAGGTGTCAGGTTTTGACAAGGAAGAATAATGCTTTTTTAACTGTCCACCGTGAGTCCGACAACGTAAAAAAAATGAAACACGTCAGTTTGGGTTTTTGTTTTATCTGTGCTTTAGCTTGGGAAAAAACAGCAAGAAGCTACCAAATGGCAAATCAGCAATATACTTAAGAATTCTTACCTGACTTCTCTGGAGATTCGCTACCGCGCGCCAATCTCTTGCGTTTGGCGGCATCACAACTTGCCGACAGTGATTTGCGCTTCTTTTTAGGCACAATGCAAACATTAGTGTAACTGTTCTGCTTCTTCTGTTATATTTCAGGTAGACTACACGCTTTGTGTGGTATGGTGGAAAAAAGGAGTTCCGGATTCCAGAATAAAGGGTTTGAAAGTAAAAAGTAAAACTGCCGACTATTTATTTAACATTAAAAATTAAATGCAATGATGAAAAACACAGATAACAAACACCATATGCAAAGGCCGGCCCCCTGAACCTTTGTTGGGGCAAGTTTGGACGGGGATTGGAGGAATGATGGGACACACGAACAGACAAACCGCTCTCCAGTTAGTAGGATAAGGATGGCATTATTTATCATTTAAGCTCCTACCTTGTGCTGCTGAATTCACTTATAGGTGTCACAGTGTACAGCTGAAGGCGATGATCTACTCTGCATCAGTTGATATTTAAAGAGTAACTAAACCCCCAAACCACTTTTTCCAGCTGAAAACTAATCTCTATGGGTATTTAGTAGTGTTGTTGATGGATCCAGGTCCAAGTCTTGNTACCGCCAATTTACGTTACTCATGTAACGTTAGCTGCTTAATGCTAACGTTACCGCCAATTTACGTTACTCATGTAACGCTAGCTGCTTAATGCTACCGCCAATTTACGTTACTCGTGCAACCTTAGATTGAATGATTTCAAAGCTCCGGACTCCCGCCTGAAATTATGGTGTTAAAGGTTGAGTCTGACTTTGCACTGCATTTGATACTGTGTGTGTGCATTAGGCCTAAACCAAATGTAGTTTTGTGTTGTAACATTAGTAACGTTCGAGGAGGACTACAGCAATGCTTTTCAAAGTGCAATACCAAGGAAAGAAGAAATACATCAAACTAAATGGAGCCTCACATCCAGCATTTCTCAAGGAGGGTAAGTTAATATTGATGTTTCTGTTTCATGTTAACCACATGCATCACAAACTTATTGTCACACTATATTTTGAGTTCTTAAAGGCATTCTTCCGTTCGTTCTCTTGATAATATCACATTAGCCTTGGTCCAATTAATACAAGCTTTAGGGAAATGTTCAAGTC
>NTHP01000150.1:1134910-1158349 GCA_003416845.1 Oplegnathus fasciatus
ACACTTTACAACTTATTAGCCTCACATTAGCCTTCTAAAGTAACGTTAACGCTACGTAGCGTTACGTTACCACTGAGGAATTTATTGATTATAGTGGAAGTGTAGTGCAGCAGCCACTCCGCGAATGGACCCAAACGTTACATGTCCAGCCCGTCATGAGACCGCATTGCCCGGCTTCGGGCATTACTGGGGCTGGAGCCAACGGCTCGAACTGATATGGCTCGGGACCACCGTGGTTCTCCACCACACTAATGTTCGCTTCAGGGGATTCATGTGTCGCTCTGCGTTGTTCTCTGGCCAGCGGACTTCACTGAGCAACTGAGTNCTCGCTCATCAGCCCCTCCCCGCCCCCCTCTCAGCCTCACGCCCACTTTTTAGCATTTTTCAAACTTATGCAGTGGGTGGAGTTACACTCAGACCAGGGGGGTAAGTTGCCCTTTCAGAAATATTATGAATTTTTATTTTATAAAGAAATCACCAACATCTGCAACCAAAGGAAAAACAAATAAAAATGGATGGATTTCCAATTTTTTTGGATGATGAAATAATGATCAACAGTTAGCTCCCTGGTTAGCCTGCTAACATGTATTCTGCAGCTAGCATCTTTCTCTGGTCAAGCTCTGGTTTGGTTCCAGCAGTTTTGGCCTTGTAAACAATGCAGCCTTCCTCAACTGTCATCTCTTCAGGTTGTCATGCAGCCGTGTTTATTTGTGTCTCTGACATTCTGTCTGATTTGACAAGAGTCGACAACAACACACGCATCGCTCTGTGGGAGAGGACTGAGGATTCGGAGCAAGCTCGATGACGTCAAACGGTCTCCACAAAAATGTACGAGCGCAAACTTATTCCCATCTCCTCGGAACTCTTTGTTGCTGCTGTTGACTGACTGCCTCGCTGACTTACTGTTGTTATATTTTGTTGTTTTACTCTTATCTTACTTCCTTCCTTGATGTTTTTTCTGGTCTCCTTACTTGTCACTCAGCCGCTCGTTTTGTCTGTCAAATGTCAATACAGACTGAAATCATACAGAAACTCACAGAAGCTTCTCTGTGTGTATTTCTGAGTGTTGCATAAGGGTGTTATTTTTGTGTTTGTCTTTAATAGCAATTTTCTGTGTGTGTTAGGGTGTGTTGTTATGCGCTGAGTGGTGTGTGTGTGTGTGTGTGTTGAAATCCATTGACTCAAATCCACTTTTCAATCCATCTCTCTGCATTAATCAGGTGTTGAGTCTCTGGTGGTCCTAATCCCTTCTTTAAATAACACACACACACACACACACACACCAGCTGCATGTCAGAAAAATGCACGAAACACCAGGAGGAATGAACTTTCACTCATGGAAACATAAACACACTCTTAGTGCCTCATTATGCAACATTATGCAAACAAAACACACACACACACAAACAGTGGACTGGAAAATTGAGAAAACCCTTGTGTCTTACATATATTCACAGAGGAACACACGCACACACCTGTGCAGCACAAACAAAAAAAAAGGCAAAATGAAGATACTTCCCCAGCGGACATTATGCAAAACTTATTCAAACACACACACACACACACACACACACACACACACACACCAGCTCTGCCAGACAGGTCCTCTCCTGACCTCCTTAGTCGACCTGAGAGAGTACATCACCGTTTGCAAGCTGTGTGTGTGTCTGTGTGTTGCATCTGTGTCAAAGCCAGCAGTGGTTTTTGACCCTTGATCTGCTTATCTCTTAATAACCCACAGCTGTTGTCAGCCACAGTGTGCACTCATGAGTGTGTGTGTGTGTGTGTGTGTGTGTGTATACTGTAGGAAAGCACTTGGAGGGGTTAATTGGTTAGTTTCTTCTTTGTACGTGTGTGTGTGTGTGTGTGTGATATCTCCAGTGTTCCTGTGATTTCACAAGTGGCAAATCTCTAGTCCCACCAAGATGTGTGGGTGTGTACAGACCCAGCTTGACATCTGACTGCCATTTCAGTGTCAGATCGATCCACCCCATTCACCGCCAGTTTTCATCACGTCCAGCGCCCACGGGTCCTGCTCCACATCACATACATCCAGATCTTCAGCCACTGCCCTTCATCACCTCACCACCACCACCAGTGTCTAGATATTCCTGTGCAGCTCATGGCCTCACCACCCCCTTAAAATATGACGTCACGTGGGGTCTAATCTCAAAAGACTCCCCTCATATCTCTTCAACTTGTGCGCTATGTCAAATAAATTAATTGAATTACTCTTTAAGTCTCTTTTCAATGAGGTCTCTCCTGATTAAAGTCACAGTAGAAAAAGGTTTGAAAAATACAATTCATGATGGCTGAATTCCATTTAGCTGCGTCAGTTTTAGGGTCCTGGCTCGTTCAGAAGCTTGGTGAACTGCTGTAGCTGGCGTGCTAACCGTTTCTTCTCTCTATATTCTCTCTACTGTTCTGTTAACTTTCCCCTGGCATTTTGTTCACCACTGCGCACCATTTTGCTGAATAAAAAGACATTGAAGAGCTAACAAGCTTGCTAACGGCCCGTCACCAAACTCCTTAGATCGTTAGCTTCGTTTTTTGCGGAGCAGTTTTTACTCCGACAGAGGAGGTTAAATAAAAGTTGATGGTGCAACACACCTAATAAGCTACGATAGCTTACTCTCAGCCCCGTCAAGACAGCTTACGATTGGTCAGTGGTGTGAATTTGCATGTCAAAGTTCACCAAAGTTGAACTCCGTGCAGAACATTCACACAGATTAATTTCGCCTCCTTGAATGGATTCTCCGATCGTGCTGATTCCATTGGAATGAATTGATTTTGCCATTCTAAATCCTGCTGTGTGATGTATTTCATGAATTTTGAAAATTGTGACTAATTGATTAATCTGCTGGTTTCAGCACAAATTTTTTTTATACAACGTTATGTTTATTAGTCAAGCAAAAGTGCAAAGTATTTTCCTCTATTTTAAATGTAACAATTCAAATGATGAATTGTGATTTATTTTAATATTAATACTGATGATCTTTCTTTCAAGAATTGTGTTTGTCCTTATCTGTTACTGTTCATCTGTGCCCTGCTTTTGTTTTGTTTTCAGTGTAACTTCAAGCTTCTGGCAAACTTCATTCTGAGCACCTAATCAGGTAGAATAAGTGAGAACACCTGTGTGTGGGCAGACAAATTAAGGTTTGGGCCTTCAGGTTTTCAGACTCAAGGGACGTTCATCAAGAGCCCGAACTTGAAGACAAAACTGAATCAAAGACGGGTGTAAATAAAAGAACATCAAATGGCTATCATCAAACAAAAAAGCGTGAATCATGAAGGCGAATGTGATTTGAAATAATCGCACGATTGATGGCTTGGCTCATATCGAAGGTCTTCTTCATCAAAGAAGTACTGTAGCACAAAGTTCAATCAAACAGTTTGAGTGAAATCAATAGAGAAAGCATGTTGAGAGAGAAACAGCGTCTGTTGGAAAGAACGAAAGAATTATAATTACTTCTGAAGGCTGCTGGGGAGAATTATAGTTGTTTTTTGCACTTGTGGGACGTGATTGTCTTTTTGCAGATGCCACGCTGTCAGAAAACAAATTATGCTTACAGTAATTAGAAGTTAAGGCCGTTTGATTCATTATTGCTGTAAAAGAACAAAACGGCCATGGTTATTGTCCTGTTGGGAATTGAAAAGTGGTGTGACTCAACAGAACATTTCACCTGTTGTTCTCGAAGTTGACACATAGAGAGTGAATACACCTGCCACATAATTACAAACTCTGTTTGGACTGATTTACATTCTTTTCGTGATAATCAATAAAGTTTAAATGTGAGTCAGAGGTACCTCTTTTTTTTTTTATTCACACAGGTCAACAAATTAACATTTCTCAACAAATGACGTTATAAAGTTTCTAACGCAACATGTCCACTGCGATGAAGACAATGCCCAATAAGAATATGAAGCAGTATAATTTTATATTTTAACACAGCAGTAGTAGTAGTAGTAATGTATGGAAGGCCTTGTAGGTCATTTTGAGGACAATAGATAACTTCCTGCTTCATTTACATGTACAAATATAGCAAAAGTTAATTTTAGTTTAAATATTTAATAAATACTTAGCTAAGGGCTAAAACTAGCCATTATTTTCTTTATTGATTAGTAGATTGTTTTTTTGTTTTTTTAATAAATCGCTTTGTTGTTTAGTCAGGTCAATTTATTTACCCAACAGCTTGTGAAGAGAAGTTATGCTGTGTTCACACCAAGTGCGAACCGAGTTTTCGTCTTTCGTATCATTTGTGTTCATTTGCCTTTAAACACAACCCACAAATATTTGCCCTTTCACTGTATCTAGCAAGTCACACATCAGCTTAATTAATGAAATAAACGGATTTTGCTGTGATTTAATTACAATAAACGGATCAAAAGGATGCCGAAATAACTACATCATGATGCCGACTTGTAAATAGTCTGAATTCATGCTTTGTCAGGTCTGTCCGCAAGACGACAAGCAAACCACTTTTAAAATGCTTGTTTTCTGAATTGAGTTCGGGTCGACACATCGGCTGAACCTGCCGCTGGTGTTTTCACTTTTTCTGGCTGATTAGGCCTCTGCTTAGGTTGAAGTTGGGCAGCGCTATGCTGGGAAGTAACCAAACTCCATGTACAAATAAGACTTTTTAACATGTCACAGTAAGAAAAGCACAGGTGTAAATGATAGAATTAATGACGGCTGAATTCCATTTAGCTGCTTTAGTTTCAGGATCAATTAATGTGCATGCTTGCTCACTGTCACACTGTCATAACTTACTGGGACGTTTGAATAGAACTGAGCCATCGTTCATATTAAAAGTAACACCTGCGCTTTTCCTACTATGACGAGTCAAAATGTACATGTAATAAGCCCGTCTGGCCTACCTGCTTGTCTACCTACGTACTTGCGCGCACAAGAATGGCAGAGAAAGAAAAGAAAGAAGTAGAAAAGGCTACGAACAAGAAGAGGTTTGATAAAGCAAGAGGTCAAACCAGAGTCAACATCGGTATGGCTTTTCAATGATAGCGAGAACTGAAGGAGTTGAAGGGCTGAAAAGTGACGCTGTGAGTACCAACAACAGCCATGTTCCTTGTTTACGTTCATCATGATGATGTTCTGTGTTTTCAAACGTGTGAATGAGACATGAGGTAGGTGGACACGGTTAGCGACGACAACAATGCGCTGCGCTCTCTCGTGGACTCGTCCTCCAGCAGTAGTCAGTGCAGTGTGCGCTTGTGTGTTTTGAGGGGAGTGGCTTTGGAGGGAGGCCTGAAGGGAGCGGCGGTTGGATACTTTTTTAAGCTAGCTTACTCTTGCTGGTTTCTCTAACGTTACCAAGCCCAGCTTTAAGATAAATGATTTAAATGTAATTACAACACACTGCACAGACTACCGTTTAACAATAAATACATAATATCTATAAAACAGTCAGAATATTAAAAAAGGTTAAAGGAATCCATCACAATTTCCCAGAGCGGCGATGTCTTCAAATTCATCTCTTGTCCAGCAAGGCAAAACCCAAAAATATTTAATTTACAACGATATAAAACAGAGAAACACATCCTCACATTTGAGAAGCTGGAATCAAAGAATGTTTGACATGTTTGCTTTACAAACTATTTTAAATTGATTAGTTTTCACCATTTTTTGTTTGTTTGTTTGTTTACTTGATTGACTAACTGTTTCAGCACTACAGTATGTACATTTGGTTCATTTGACCGAATTATAACAGTACTGTACTAACTGCACCAAGATGCCTAAAAACACTTTGTTAGGAGTCAAACCAGCATTTATGACAACAAGAATATGGACTTCATTTGAACAGAGAGAGCGAACAAACAGAACTGTTCCTGCAGATAAATTTGCGTGGTGCATTCGTATTGAGTTCACTCAAAACTTAATCATTTTCATGAGTATGTTGTTTGTTGTTTGAGGCGGATGTTGACTTCTGAAGGCCCGCAGTTGCTCGTGCTTCTTTTATGTTTCTGTGTGCATAATGAGAAAATGGAGAACATGTTAAATCTGTGCACCATGTGAAAACTTTCATCTTTTTTTGCGGGAAATTGCTTGAAGACACTGAACTTGTACTTGCTCATTCATGCTAATTTTCCCTGAAATTAAGGAAAATTGCTGCAAGTATGAAAGAGATACTCAAAAATTATGTTCTCTCAGGCTGTGTTTTATGTGTTTACTCATCGCAACAGTAGCTTTTTACATTCAGCACTTTTGTGTTTCCAGAAATCTGTGTGTTCCATTACTTTTAATGACTTTTTTCTCCTCCTGGAAATGGAAGTAGGACTTTTGCAAATGTGTCCCCCCTGTGTACGTACGTGCGTGGCTGTTGGTTTGGTTTTTGTGGACATTTACACGCACACACACACCAAAAAACTTGAATCCCCAGCAAAGCGAAATAGCATGAAATAGTAAATTGACAGCTGGCAAATCACACACATGGTGAGTGAGTGGATGTCACAGTGAACGAGCGCAGAGCAAAGTGAATGGATTTGTTAGCGTGTGCACACGGCGGGATATTGGCTGTCATATTTTATTCTGGCATTCATAGATGTCACCCATCTGTTACACAGCAATGCCAGGTGGGTAAAGTGAGTGGCGTGAGCCCTGGGAGAGTGTGTGTGTGTGTGTGTGTATGCACATATTCCTCTGAGCTCTTTGTGTGCATTTGTATGTGTGCCTCTGTGGGTAATAAATAACCTCAGTGGGGAATCTGAGGCAGTAATGAGAGAACACTTGTCAAATTAGTTCATTTAATTCAAAGGTTTTCACCAACACAAAGGGGTCTTCAGAGGGGGTTTCCTGGAAAGGCACCGAATAGAGATACACACACACACACACACACACACACACTTTTTGGTGAAAACCTTGCATCACCAAAATGAAGAGAAAAAAAGCTTTTTCTGCTTTGAGAAACGTTCATTAATATCACCCAAATTCTAGTATGAGCTTTTCCCCTGACAATGGCAACATGTGGTTGCTATTTTTATCGTATCATTTACCACAGTGTTGCCTAATAGACCAGCAGTAACTGTAACACTGTCCCCTACATCCAGTGGTGGAAAGTAACTAACTACATTTACCCAAATACTGTACTTAAGTACAATTTTGAGGTACTTGTACTTTACTTGAGTATATCCATTTTCTGCTACTTTAAACTTCTACTCCACTACATTTCAGAGGCAATATTGTACTTTTAACTCCACTACATTTATTTGACAGCTTTAGTAACTTTTCAGATTAAGATTTTACATGAAAAAACATACTAGAGGCTAACAAAATACAATGCATTGATAAGGATTAAACTAGTGGTCGCCAACCTTTTTCTTTAGCCTATGGCCTCTTACGTTAGAGCAGTGTGCAGTTTGAGCCTCTTGTCACGTTTCACATGTCTATAAGTTGTTAGCAGCTCCACCGGAGACACATTCCCCTTCTAACCTTCTCACATGGTTTCATTTAAATTATAGTTTTTGTTCCAAAGACGTCAAATCATCCAATATTTTACAAAAAAAAAGCAAATATTAGAGAAGAGTATACAATAGTATATCAAAACAGATTTCTGCATCAGGACTTCTTTCTTTTTTCCTCTCCCTTTAATCATCTCACAGCCCCTCAGATTTATCTTGTGACCCTTTGGAGGGGCCGACCCCTACGTTTGGAACCACTGGACTAAACTACCTAACTGTATTTAAAGTAGTTACAACTATCACCACCTCGATCGGCTACAACAATAAAAATCTATTGTTAATCTATATTTGTGATATATTAATTTATTATCAGATATAATGATATATCAGTCCCAGGGGACATTTTACTGCAGAATGAGTACTTTTACTTTCGATACTACATTTTACAGCTAATCCTTCTGTACTTTTACTTAAGTTGGATTATGAATGCAGGACTTTTACTTGTAACAGAGTATTTTTAAATTGTTGTATTGGTACTTTTACTTAAAGCAACTCTGTGGAACTTTTCATTTTGTGTTGATTTTGGCGGTCCCTGTGGACAAAGGCGGTAGTGTTTCACCCAACGTTAGGTTCCATGTTCCCTCCGTTTCACTCCCCGCTACAAGGAGACTACTTCCCTGGGAGGAGAGCGGGCGGCAGCTCCGGAGACAGACCTTCAGTTAGCGGCTGAAGCAACTCAAATTCAGCCAGAGCAAATTCCCAGCGCTGTTTCGTCTGATGTCGCGGAAAACCTCGACCTGGTGGCAGGCATTAAGAATAACTATTATAATCTAATAGAAATAGCCAATCTTCTCGCTGTTGCTCTCGTTTGCTTATGTAGGTCATATAGAGGCATCGGTATTAAATTGAGACTGTTTCATAACCACTTAAAAACTCCATAGAGTGCTTTTACTTAAGTACAAGATCTGAATACTTCCCCCACCACTGTCTACGTTGCATCACAGTCCCTTAATACTATATATTCAAACCCTGTTGGATTTTAGCCACAAGGTGAGGCAGTCCTTTTCTTTAAAATAACTCTGATCACAATTATTGATGCAAACAACACAGAACTACTAAAAAAAGGTCAAGCTGGTCGAGATGAAATTTAAGGCCCTGCACACTCACACAGGTGCTTTGATTAGACCTCTGTTCAGCTCATAGACTGTCTATGATTCAGGTTGAAGTTGGGTGCTGGAAATTATGCGAGGTCGCCGAACTCAGTGCGCCAATAAGAATGAGAAAGGTGTAATCTGCCAGCACGTAATGTGTAAAGCACAGTCTTGAGAAAAGGTCCAATCAGGCAAAATAAGTGAACACACCTGTGTGGGTGGACCTTTGGTGTTTGAGGCCTTCAAACTGACTAAATTTCAGCCTGCACTTTTCTCTCACACATCTTCTGACAGTCACTGATTAAGCAGTTCACCTCTAATTTTCCCAACTTGTAAAAACAGAGGTTTTTTTTTTTACCTCGATGTTGCAACATGCTGCTCCGATTAAGTATTTATTGACCACTGAGCCAAATCAGACAGATCCTGATGTGTTTAATTTTATTGGTGTAGCTACTAGATGATGGTCCAACCAATTGCTTCACTCATTAAATATATTACCTTTGCTGTGTGATGCAAAACCTCTGCTCATTTTCCCCGAAGTGTAATATCATAAAAATGCAATATTCTTTTTCTGACATTAGCGGAGACTCTCTTTATTTTAGCTGAGGCAGCGCCTCTCTGCCATGGTATTTTTTTACTTTTATTCCCTCCTTTTAAAAAGGTATCTTAGTATTTTAAATTAAGCTTCGACAAAGGTTCAATAAGGAAGATCTCTCCCCTCTTGTTCTGTCATTTTTCGTCTGTGGGTTAGTGTCTGCTATTTCCTGCTGCTATATTTCATCAATTCCACGTTCCCACACTATCAAAATCCCTACATTCACAATTCTGATGTCAGCATACTTAAATGATCTTTTAAAGGATCTCCATCATCCACCTGCTGGCTTTACTCCACCACCACCAGCATCTAGACTCCGGGAGGGGATCCTGTCCTATGTCCTATCTTCATATGGGCCTTAATGAAGATGCTTCACATCGATGGAGTCGAATCGTCAAAATGTATCTCTGTTGCTAACCTCAATACATTTTGTTATACACAAATGTTTAAAGTGCTCTTTTATTCTATATAATTAAAGCATATTATTATTTTACACACACTATACACTGCTGGAAATGTTTACATTACACATGGGTTTCTAAAAGGAACTTTTTGAAGCCACATTAGGCTGTAAAGCCCGTTACAGTAAATACTGTACATTACAAACCCTGAAGTCACTCCTAAAGTACTATAACTTAGAATGTATCCCAACTGTAACCCACTTTTATAGCAGAAAAAATGTATCAAGACTCCTTCTCCTCCTTCAGCATAAGTTTCCTGTATATCCATATGCTCATTGTTCCAATAAAAATATGGCTTAATGCACAACTTCTGTTTGTCGCTACCGAAGTCAGCGGTTTACTTTTGTCAGCATTTCTGGCCCCAGTTATGTTTGTACGACAAGGAAGCACATGAACCAAAATCAACCAGTTTGAGTAATAAAGTTATGTGTTAAAAAGGTTACCAAGACACGTTGCACACAATAAGTAGATGTAGAAACCTTCAGCCGTCGATAGTTAATGTGCCTGTCATGTCACTGTCAGGGTACTTGTTCAACAGTGGTAAGTTTAGCAGATACACCGTGTTGTGTTCTATTAAAATGTCACCTCTCCAATTTGCTGATTTGTGGTCACATAAATATTGATTTTTAGCTGCCGTGTTCTTCAAGATAAGGAGCCTGAGGGGGAATTCAGGAAATAAACTAAAATTAGATGATGCAGAAGATGTTCTCCAGCTGATTATGTCAGTACAAGCTGTTTTCTGACAGTGTTTAAAGTTGTAACAGATATCTTTTTGCTGTTCCTTCCTCAGAGAGAACAGCCTGCTCTCAAAGGTCCAGTGTCCCTGAACACATCACACAGTTTAGATCCATAAGAAATGGATTATTTGATTGAAAACAGAGCCCAGCAGCTTTTGCTTTGCTGATTCATTCGATATCATTCCCCTTCAGGATTCACAGGATACACACATGACTGAGTCTCTCCTTTGTCTGCGTCAGAGTGTGGAAAAACTCGGCGAGTGATAAAGCTTATCAGAATATTGGAAAATCAAGGGAATCCCGCAAGGACTGGAACAGGGAGCAGAAAAACCCACTGAACAAAAGTAACATAAAAAAATCATTTATATACTGGGAGACCATTAAAGATAAAACTCTCTGCTCTCTGAATGAATTCAACTGGCCGTCATGATAGACAGGAGATCGCTTGTTAACAATGAAGGTGGCCGCATTTTTTCTTTGACATGATTCTCCTTACGATAATGACCCTTACAGACACATTCATCAGCATTTTGTAACGTATTATTATAATGTATTAATTTTACTTCATTTTAACTTTATTTTAATATTGGTGGTATTGTCTTACTGTATGGTATTATGATGGCTCGTCCTCATATTAACCTTGAAATAAACATATAGTGCCCATATGCAATATTAACTTGGTATTATAATATAAATACATTTTAATTTCATGTTATTTTTTTCTATTAAGAGAAAAGTTTTATTCTCATGTTCCATAAATAATAAAAAAAGGCAAAAACATCACAAAGTCAAAACAAACAAAAAGGAGGAGACGAAAAGGAAAAAATAAAAGGTCAAGGTCCACCAGTATAACTAAATTTAAAGGAGAGTGGTGAGCATGTCTGATTTGTTCTGTTTATTACTCCAGTTCACAAGAAGTAAGGCTGAAACATTTCATATGAATAGTTTCAGTGAAGACTTTTAATGGACAATGTAGAGTCTATGTAAATTGAGCTTTGCCTACAAAAATCCAGTTAAAAAATGCATTAATTAGAATTCTGCCAAATATAACAAAATAGTGATAATACATCCACGATCCAACTACTCAGTAAAATCTGTGAGGCTTTTAGTGTAACTGACAACATCTTTAGGCTTACAACAGCAAGCTGAAAATATAAAAGTGCAACAAACAAAACTTCACTCATTATAATAACTTATGCTCAGCTTTTACTTAAGTCAAACCATAGCACATGACTTCATAGGGGTCAAGGGTCAACACCTTGGATGTCACCTTGGACTGAGATCTGACTGTACTTTTATCTTAACAACAAGTATGCAATATTTGAGAGTGGGAGAATAGAAGAAGATGGTGAGGTGAGAAACTGCCAGTCAATTCCAGACACATAGTAAGTGGGTTTGCATTGAGGTAAACAGTCAATAAAGTCAATAGGCTTTTTGTTATACTTGTAATTACAATTATAATATTATAAATTAAAATTATTCATTAAATTTATGCAGCTCTTTATCTCAAAGCCTAAGCGCTTTTTGCTACTTAATTGGTACAATAACCACTTTATGATAGGCGGCACTACATGGAAATACAAAATGCAAATGTTGATGTCATTATAATAAGACACACTATGCTTACTTTCAAAAGGTGGAAGAAGAACTGCATGCACGCCTACAACTTCAAATGGAAGGAGTCTCTGTCTGTCTGTCTGTCCTTCGATTATCTTGACAACCGTCCATCCAATTGACTTCACACTTGGTGGGTGTATTGCTGAGGACCCAAGGAAGTGCAGTGTCGAGTGTGGAGTTATTTGGATGAGCGGTTCTCGAGAAAGCTGCTCAGACACATATGGATTCTAGCAATAATTGAAATGTAAGTTTAGAGAATGGTAATAATGTACCAGAACGAGGGAGGAAAACTACCAGTCTATTGCCACAGTGTAAATATTTTATACATTTGTCTGTGAGTCCATTCATGGCTGCATCCTTGTCCCAATCTGCCCATGATCCTGCCAGAGGGACGCTCAGTGCCAATGACAAAATGTGACCTGATTGAATAATTGATTTACAACTGTGGCATAAACAGCCAGTCATATTTGGGCTGTCACCAACTCTTGCAGAACTAATTGGTTTACAGTTAACACTGAGGCTGTGCAAGGGCGTTTTCTCTCTCTCTCTGTCTCGTTCTCTCCTGTTCCAAAAGTCAATGAAGGAGAAAGAGAACAACAACCCACTTCCCTGATGAAATAAAAATAATTTAAACAAATGCCTCACCTTGAAAACTCTTTATCATGGCCCAGGAAATTTGGAAACTGCCACGTTGGAGCGCAAGTGGCCTCTGTTGTGCATCTGCAAGTGTGCATGTGCACGCAAGCTAAGTATGTTTTGCTCCGTGCTTTGTGTGTTGGTTTGCGTCTCCTGCCACTGCCCTCTGTTGCATCCCATTTTAATAAACTAACCCCAACCTTCCCCTTGACTCAGCCTGTCTACCACTTCCGCTCTGTTTGACCAATTGGGACAGCCTCTGGGACAGGCGACTAGGAAGTGAGGGATCGGAACCGCTACCCTGATTAGTTTGATGAAACCTGGACCGGAATGGTAAATTAGAGAGGAGCGGAGCAGAGGTGACAGGCGGGGAATAGGAATGAAATGGATCGGCGTTCGGGTTAAGACCCTGGATCGGCAACAATCAAAAAGGATCACAGGCTGGGGACGTGGTGGCTTTGAAAAGCCTTTCCTTGGCCTGCTGAGAGACATGGAGGGATAATCAAAAGGCAACAGGAACAGCGTGGGAGACTTCTCCACATGTGTGTTTTTGTGTGTTTTCACCGCAGAGAAGTTAAGATGTTAAGGGTTGTTTTTTCTCCAAACTGCTCGCAGAACCACTAGTTGCCATGAGCTCCATTTGGATGAGTCATGCTCTGCTGTTTGCACCATGCGGAGAGAGCCGGGTCCGTTGTTAATACTCTTCCTACAGCCTGCAGACGCACAGCAGCAGTTCCTAATCTTTAGCTGAGACACATGGAGAAAGTGCATGTGTCCAGTCCTCACAAGGCTGGTGTTTAGGCAACTAGATTGAGGGTCCCACCAATTACAGAAGTACGTGTATGTGTGTGTCTACAAGGGTAATCAATCTAGCAAAGAAAGGATCACATGTGTGCAAGCTATAATAGCTATTTGCATACACAGAAGTCTCCACATAGATGCAAATACACATTTCCATCTGTTGTTGCCTCATAGAAAATGATTTCCCAGACAGAGGGACACACAAATATCACCTTGAAAAAGGAAAATTTATTTCATTATTAATTACAATGAAAACAGCCCCTCCTAGAAGAAAACACACATCAGTTTCTTGATTGAAAGAGGTTGAAATGAATTGCATTTGCGCATTACACATCCTCACGGTATTACTGTGGTGCCCTGTACGATCAGCAGTCACTGGTGGATTCTGGTGAATAACGTTCTTATTTTTCATTAGCTTGCAGGAGTTTTTAGCCGCGCTGCCGGTGTGGCTCTATGGGTGACATTGTCAGTTGGTGGGTTGGTCCACTTTGGTCCAGACTGAAATATCTCAAAAACAGTTGGATGAATTGTCATGAAATTGTATACTTTTATCCATGGTCTCCAGAGGGTGAAGCAAACAGACTTTGGTGATCCCTTTTTATTTTTTAGTGGAATGTCTTGACAACTATTCGATGGATTGCCATGAAATTTCCTACAGACTTTCACGTCTCCCTCAGGGGGAATTATAACTTTGGATCCTTAACTTCATGTCGATTTTTTAATTTATTTTGGTGCAAACACCTGCAAAAATAATGACATTCCTATCAGACTCATTTGTACTTTGTTGTACATTGTACTAGAAAGTTAGCATGCTAAAAAGCTAAACTAAGATGGTGAACATGTTAAACACTGTACTGGCTAAACATCACCATGCTAGCATTGTCATTGTGAGCCCGTTAGGAGGCTGACTTCAGCATTAAGTACAGCCTCATGGTGCCCTGATATAGTTCAATCAGGAGAGACTTAATAGAAAAGAAGCTCAAAGTGTAATTCAATTAATTTATTGACATAGTGCACAATAGGATATGTGAAGAATCTTTGGCGATTAGACTCCATCGTGACGTCATTATTTTAAGGGTGTAGTGATGCCATGAGCTGTATAGGAATCTCCCCCTGATGGAGTCTAGACACTGGTGGTGGTGATGAAAGGGTGAAGAGCAATGCTGGAGATCTGGATGGATGGATGGATGGATGAGACGTGGAGCAGGACTTCTGATGAGCTCAATGGTAGGACCCCTGGGCGCTGGATGTGATGAGAACTGGAGGTGCATGGGGTGGAGGAGGGTTGCATCGATCTGACACTGAAATGACAGCTGACAGCAGCACAGAGAGAGAGGAGCAGTTTTAAGGCTGGAGGCAACGAGATGATTGGCTCAGAGAGGTCGTGGCAAGATCTGATTGGTTTAACTGAAAGTGTAAACGCCCTCAATCAGCTGATTGAGTTGAAAGCGGGAAAAGGAGGAGAGAGAGAGAGAGATAGAGAGAGAGAGACATAAATGAGTAGCATGAAGACAGTCTTCCTGATTGAACTTTCTCTAAGCTTCATAAAATAACAGATCTTAATCTTGTCCATTATTGTCATATACCAGGAGACCTTGTTATATGTTATCACTTCCTTGATTAAAAAACACTAAATGGAACTATTAGACTGCATTTTTTCCGACTCCCTGTGTGTGGATAAATCAAACCTAACCCTGCGATCAAAAACCAAATCTACAGCAAAACATTCAGCCCAAATCATTAACGTTGCCATTAGCACTGCTCCTTAATGTGGCTAAAATTGATTTGGCAGCCTTTTCAGTGGCCTGAAGCCACGACATCTAACTACTAATCAATTTCACCCATAAAATCATTGTCAGGAAGCATAAAAGTACACTCCCACAGTCACACGCATCAGGCATGCGTTCTTAAAGGTTACTAAATACTTGCTGTATTGATAACCTTTGGTTTGTTTAATCAGAGTAGGAGGTTTATTAAAACGAGCTCAAAGACTGTCTGCTAAATGCAGCGTCAGTGTTTTAATTATTTAATCAATATAAGCCGTTAAACTTTCCTGTACAGAGCTAAAGTTCTTGCTTTCTTCTTTATTAAACAGAAGAGTTATTTTTTCTTCTCTTCCCTAAAAATGTAAGGACTGCGGCAAACTGTCAGGAGCCCTGCTAGTCGAGCATTTCAAATATTTAGCAGAGATTTCTCACTGAAGGCAACAGGAGAATTAAATTAAATTCTTCCACCGCTACAAGCAACTGACAGCAAGAAGTGAACAGGTAAGAGAGACGTATTGACCTGACAATATTGCTTTGACCCTTCAGTGAGCGTGACAAAGACAAGACAGGACAAGAAATAAGAGAAATAAGAGCCAAGAAGAGAAAGGATTATTCTTTTTCCTGATAAGAGCTTATTAGAGCAAGTCGATGAGAGGGGAGAGGGGATATGACTCATAGGGGACAGGATAACGTGAGGTTTTTCTCAAATAGATGAGTTTTCAGCCTGCAGCAGAAACAGAGCGAGACCCTGCTGTTCAGACTGCGCACGGAAGGTCATCCGACCAGCGGAGGAAGAAGAGTCACGACCAGTTTCACGTCTGGTATAATGAGGCGAAGTAATCTGAAGCTCATGTTGGGGAGGATTTCTAAAAGAGAACAGCACAGTCACCTACAACACAGCACCCCTGCCTGGAGCTGGCACTGACTCGGATACAAACTCACCAAGAATTTTTTGCGAGGGCAAATTGAACATTGTTATTTAGCTCAGTGGTTTCACCCGTAGTGTGCAGACTTTTAATGTCACCCACTGAGAAGTTACCTCAAGTTTCGTTTCGTTTGTGTGCTCCAGATTTTAGATTAACCAACCAGGGCTGGTATCCTTGCTCCTTAAAGGGCCAGTGCACTCAAATTACAAAAAAACTAACAAAACAAAACCCCAAATGATCTCTGTTCTGTTATTTGTGTGGTTTGATATATCCACCTCTGAAATGTCGGCCACCATCTAGATTGTGGAATCTCATTTGTACTGCGGAGGGTGCAAGAAAATTACATTTAAAAAACCCGATAGCAATGCGCTTTTCAGAGAGAGTTTCCTGTTTTTATGAAAGCCTTGAGAAAGATTTCATAAGAAATATCTCTTTGGTAGAAAGTAGTTCAGGGAAAACTGTTCACAGTGAGGTCTGTGGATTACTGCGGATTGTGTTGTCAGTGGGTGTTGACCAAAGTTTCTTTGTGGTTATATCAGACTTGAATGCATGAGCCATGAACCGATGATTGACGTGTGCATTCTCTTCGCTTCAGATACTCAAACTGGTTTTTCTGGGAAGTGTTATGAATAGACATCATAGATCTACATCACCCAGCTTAAAGGTACTGTCACTGTGTCCCAAAACCATACTACATACTGACTCCGAACAAGTTTTTAGTATGTGGTGTATTCACGCTAGAATAGTGACAAAGTAAAGTACACTCAAAGCAGACAGAATGCATGCTAAATACGATCGATATTTGAGTGTGCTGTTGATGCACACTATTCTCCCACAATGCAATGCACAAAGGAAATGGAGGAGCTGCTCACAGCTGGGAACAATTAAAATAAATTGCGGGTGATGGTGGAACAGCTGCAAAAACACAATCCATGTCACATGTATTGTGTCACTTCCTGTTAGTATAAACTGGCAAAGTATATTGATATAGCGTATTTGGTGCCACCCAGTGGTAGTATCAATAGAAGACACTGTGGCAGACTTTTTTGACACCACCTTCAACTATTAATGCTGTAATCACATAAAAATGCCACATTTAGTGGCTTTAAGAAATCATTCAGGGGGTTTGGGAGTTGAGCTTGACTTTGAATTTAAGATGTATGAGCAATGCCAGCTGTCATTATCATTTAAATGACTCCCGTAATTGGCCCATTGGTTCAGGATCTGACTGCCAGACTCAATCACTTTTCAGTCAGTGTTTCCCAGATAAATATCTTGTAGCAAAATCTGATCTGATGAGATTCAGTCTGACTTTATTGGGTAAAATGACTTGGCGTATGAGCATTTTATCATAACAATACTTTGTGTATATGTACTGTGCATACTTTTATTATCTTCTATGTAAAAGCTGATTTATTAATATTTAGTGCCATCATATAATCTCCAAATATCATGCAGTTGTTAAGTTTCATAACAACACCTCTATTTTTCCCCTGGAGCTTTTAAACTCCAGACTTTAGCCTTGTTCTTTGCTCTGTCCATTTTCTTTTAGGAGATAAGAGCAGGGATGACTCACCTATTTTAAAGATGCAACATAAATAGCCCCATTGTCTTCTCTCACTCCTCCTCCCATCTCAATTGGTCCCTCAAGTCTCTGTCCTCCCTCCCCCCTGGGTGGATAGGAGAAAAGGTGCTTTATTTTTAGCCACACAACCTGCGTCCAAAACTCCAAAATGAGGCGTCCGCCATTTAAAATTGGTGACACCTACACCTCAGCGATTGCTGTCATGAAAGTGAAGCACATTCTGGGACGTTATTATGAGTCACCTTTGCTATTATTCTGTCTTTGAAGCTGGAATCATCTGCAATTTTGAAACACAGGTGAATTTCAGGTAGCGCAATAGATAAAATATGACTCTGTATGTCAAACCTATTTTGTCTCCCCCAAAGGTCATTTTCAGATACATTCCTCTAAATAACACTTTACTTTCTGAAATGTCAGTATTGTTGTTTTTATTTAACTTTTATTTAATTAGATACAGAGATTAAAAATCAAAACTGTTTCTCATGCAAATAACATCCAGCCGAGACAGCATCGGGAAAATTACAAACAAACCATACACTGTACAACAATGCACACAAAATGAGTGAGAAAAGGAGTTTAATGGAAGAAAAGCAACTCAATGAATTTGTTTTATTGTGTTTCTTTCAGTAACACATTTCATGAGCTGATAAGGGTCAATTCGGGTACTTACGTTTGTACACTTCCATGTAGTACACTGGGTACACTATGTACTCAACTTGTGTAGTGCATGAATTTCGACAGGGTAGTGTTGTCTCAAATCGAACACGACTGTTTTGCACTTACCGGAAATGACGATCGCAACATTTGACCTTTAATTCTTCTTTTTTTTATTAATGGCGAATTGCAACTGGGTGGAGCATTATAGCCAACGTCTCTTTTGCAATGGTGGAAAATGCTTTTTGGGTCGCAAGGGGATTTTTCGTTGCAATACCGTGATTGGCCACTGGAAAAAATTGGAAGCAAGGCAGAGCGGCGGTGCTGTATCCAGTTCTTATAATACATTCATGTAGCTTCCTCAGCCGCCATTTTCATAGGTTGGTGGTCCCTCCCCTTCCGCTACATAGCCAAGATGGCGACCATTGAGGGTGAGAAGTGTCCAGCACTGCATTTTGCCATACTTGTCGGTGTGAACACACTTATGCACTCAAAATAGGAAGTGTAAGTACGGAAGAATGCAAATTGAGACACAGCATCAGTTACACTAGCACTTTCTGTAAAAGAGCGACATTTTTTGGGCACTAAATCAGTTCACTAATGTTTGTGTGGGCAAAGTAAATCTGCGCTAATCTTTCACAATGAGTTCTACTTTGACAAAATTCACATAACTGACAAATAACAAATAATCTTCACAGTGCTAAATTACTGCTGGTCTGACAAAACAAGCTAACTGGGAAACTGTAATGGCCATTTTTCCTTATTTTGTGACATTTTATAGAAAAAAATGAATTGATTAACTTATTAATTGTTAGTTGCAGCCATAATTTATTGCACATTCAAAACTCTGCCTAAATGAAAGCCAGAAGAAATCTTAATGCACTTTATGCACCCCTACACACACATTTGCAGGCCACAGAGAGGCTTCACAACAAATGCAGAGACAAACAGACAAAAGCGATTAGAAGACGCCGTCACGCTGCAGAACCCTCCAAGAGCTGCTACGTGTCCCTCTTAAATGAGCACTCTCCCTTTCTCCCTCACACACATACAGAGTCCAAACAGATAAGCAAGCCTTTCCAATTGTGTGAGTCTATTCTTCCCTAACATGAACTCACACATGCACACACAGAGATTCCACAGGACAGTCAATTTTCCATACATAGTGACACAGATAGTAATCATCAACGGACATGACATGCATTTTAATAGAAATCTGGTTGAACACAGCGCAATGCTTACAGCAAATAGCCTCAAGATCTGTGTGTGTGTGTCTGCCTCGATGTGTGATCCTCTATCTCATTCAGTAGCCGCTCTGGGAAAATGTGACTTGAATTCTGATGCATTTAATTGAAACCTGTTTTATCCTCCATTTACCACATTCATCTACAGAGGATTATAGATGGAGACAGGAGGATGATGAGGAGGAGGAGGAAGAGGAGAGGAGGAGAAAGAGAGATAAGAAGGTTGGAGGGAGGAGGCAGAGAGGAAGAGGAAGGGAAGGGAAGGAGATAAGAGGAGGATATAGGAATGGAGAAGAGAAAATTAAAAATCTGTTTATTATCAGCATACGTATTATAAGCATTTTATTTTTAGGAATCACAATTATCATATTTGTGTTATGTTGGCAACATATTTGGTTACCGACACAACCTGTCAATCAAATGGGGGGGCGGTGCTTGTGACGTCAAGTTTCTTACAGTTTTCTGTGGGTGAAGCACATTTTTGTTCAGCCATGTGTCTGTCCCTACACATCATAACCACCCAGCTCTTCTTCTGTGCATTCTTTAGACACGTACAACGCCTAACTTCAGATTTATATTGGTATATGTTCCAAAAATAATACATTGACATGCTTTGAAGCACAGTATACATAGATTTTCCACCATACTGTGCATTTTCTCCGCATACATTCCGTAAAATAACAGACATCAGATAGAAATATTACTAGAAAAGGCAGCGTTTTCTGAAGGAAATGCTCACTTTTGCTGAAAGATCGTGCATTAATTTGGCTGCCGAAAAGGCTCCAATCAACAAACTTTAATAGTCAGGACAGTGCTTTGATGAGGGGTGATGCTGATTTATATCAACCAACAGGAAGGCTGCATTCAGACTGTAATATCCCAAAAGTTCTAACTTTTAGCTCTCATATACTCTTTTACTCTGCGGTTGCAACAGGAGCAGCTGAACATGATGATATTCAGCGTAATATAAAGCATGTACACAATGTTTGAATGAAGGGAGAAACGTTAAGGTAAACAAAGGGAAAGTGGAGAAGGATTCAGCCTTCAGTTTCAATGGCAGTCACTGAGAATTTGACAGTGCTTTCCCCATGAATGTGACTCCTATGGGTTAGGTTTTTACATTTTGACATAAAGTAGGCTGTGGGAATGTTCTGATGTATGTACATTTGTGAAGAGCTAAAACCATAAGACTGTCGGTGGTTTAAAATTATTTCTCATTGTCTTTCCACACCTTTTCATCACCCACTCTACCCTTCCCGTTGACTTACACTGGACTAAAAAATCGGGAAAAACTAAATAAGAAAAGTTGAATATCTCAAAAAGCACACATTTCCTCAAGAAGCTGAGTAGTTTAAAGTCTCACTGATGCTTCTCGGTTAAAGTATGTGCGACTAGTTAGGTGCCAAATTAATGTCAGCCAACTTGCTTGATGGCTTGAGCTTTTGTTCGTAGACAAATGAGCTCTTATTTCCATCCAGACACACAAAGAACTCAGTGTATACAGTAGTTATTATATTACATAACAGACAGAGCCAACACTGTGCTATCGCACCCTCTGCTGAGTGCAAATGCCCCAACAAATAGTTAATGTTGCATTGTGATGTTTATGTTTTCCTTTGTGATATTCTGTTTGTTTGGTTGCTGCAAGAACCCTTATTTTTCCGTGGGGATCATTCGCCTGTAGTTGTTTATTATAAATAAATTACCAGAACGTTTGAGGGAGAGACAGAAGACGACAGGTCCAGGCGGACAGAAGATGAGACGGACACGGTGTGTTAATGGATGCTGTCAGGACGGGGAACTTGTGCGCCTCCACCCGTGTCTGTGTGACTCGACACGTGGGTACGTCTGAGTCACCGAAAATCAATCTCAATCACGGCTCCTGGCATGCTCATGGACTGCATGTGTGTGTGTGTGTGAGAATGTGTGTGTTCATGTCACCTTTCTAGTTTGCTGTGCCAGCTTCTCAAGAGTTATTAGCACCATGAGTGTGTGGTTGCGTGACACCTCAGACTAATTACATTAGTGCCAGTTAGCAATGCAGGGATCTGACAAATACCTCCCTACATGTATCAATTATCTCAAACCCCAGTGGGTCATACATGATTGGGGGGGGGGATTAATAGCAACAGTAATATTTGCATATCTTGAAGTTATTACTTCATTTGTATTGATGCTGAGTGTTGTTGTCTGTGTTGATGTTCGAGCTGTTTGCAATACTTTCATTCTGTCACAGTGTAGGTCGGATTTTTTTCCAGTCATGCCTTTAAAACAGTTAAAGAGGAACGCAGTTAACATGCAGCCTACAGCCTACACTGCCTCTGGATGCAAAGTTTACTGATCCAATCTGTCTTTACCTGCATGACTGATCACTCAGTGTGAGCGAATTAGCAGTGAGGTTTGTAGTCATAGCTCAAAGCTGTTCTTTAATGACTGTTTTGGGCTGCCATTTCTATTTTTTTCTAACCACAATGAATAATGTGAGACTGTATGTGACATGAGATCTTGCTTCGGCTTAAATGTATTTCATCTGTAATGCTTCTGTTTTAACCCTGAAGCAGTTTAAAAATCCAGTTTTATCTTAAGTGGATCAAACTTTCACCAAGTTTTACCTAATAAACATACAACATTTATAGTAAGTAAGTTTATTTATCTACTTTCAAGAGCAGACGTCGCAAAGTGCTTCACAATAAAAGACTTTACAATAAAAGACAAAAAAGCAAATAAGAGACAGAGCAACAGACATTAAATGCAGACATCCAGCTAAAAACATGAGGCAAAATTAACTAAACAAAAACAAACTAAACAAAAGCAAGTCTAACCAAATGGGTCCTGAGCTGCTTTTTAAAGGTGTCCAGAGTGTCCACAGATCTTAAGACCAATGGGAGAGAGTTTCCAAAGTTTAGGAGTCACAACCTCAAAAGCACAGCCTCCTTTAGTCTTGAGCCTAGAGCAGTGAACAACCACTAAACCCTTATCAGAGGACTTCAGATTCCTACTGTTACTATATGGCTGCAGTAGCTCTTAAACGTGATCCCAAGAATCTTGAACTGGATTCTGAATTTCATGGGAAGCCAGTGTAAAGAAATCAGGATTGGTGTTACATGAGATCTTTTGGAGGACTTGGTCAGGAGCTTGGCAGCAGCATTTTGGACCACTTGTAAGTGGTTCAGCGAAGTCTTGGTAAGGCAGGTGAAAAGGGAATTGCAGTAGTCAAGACGGGAGGAAATAAACGCATGAATAATCATCTCCATCTCACAATGGGCCTGAGTTTAGCAATGTCCCTCAGCTGGTAGAAATAGGAGCAAACAAAACAATTTACATGTTGGTCAAGACTCAAAGCCTGGCCCATAGACAGAGGATGAAGAGCCAAGACTTTCCATCACCTCCAGGACAACACCAGCTGGGGCAGAAATCAGAACTTCTGTTTTGTCAGTATTTAGCTGTAGAAAATGATCTGCCATCCAAACTTTTATAGAAGTGAGACAATTCAGTTATAGCTACGTTGATAAAAGCCAGTTGAAGGAGTTTTAACTGTGTCAAGAGCACACAAAGCAAACACCTTTATATGTCATTTTTTACTTTAAAACAACTCTATGGAGTTTTTAAGTGGTTATGAAACAGTCTCAATTTAATACCGATGCCTCTATATGATATATATATATATAAGCAAACGAGACCAACAGCAAGAAGATTGGCTATTTCTATTAGTTTCTAATAGTTATTCTTAATGCCTGCCACCGGGCAGGGGTTTTCCATGACATCAGACGAAACAGTGCTGGGGTTTGCTCTGGCTGGATTCAAGTTGCTTCAGCCGCTAACTGAAGGTCCGTCTCCGGAGCTGCCGCCCGCT
>NTHP01000150.1:1159120-1174073 GCA_003416845.1 Oplegnathus fasciatus
GGGGAGTGAAACGGAGGGAACATGTAACCTAACGTTAGGTGAAACACTACCGCCTTTGTCCACAGGGACCGCCAAAATCAACACAAAATGAAAAGTTCCACAGAGTTGCTTTAAGAATTGTGAAAATATTCTACTTTGACCCTTAAGTGTAATTTATTTTGGAGTTGAAATAGCTACATTTCTGGAAAAAAGACCTGCCGGCGTCTAAACAGAGAATATATAGGGGCATGATATTTAAATAACGATTGTTTTCAGCCGCCACATTTATCAGTGCCGAATCATTCTTATGCTGGGATTGGCGAGATACGAACGTTTCATGAATCACACGTGAACCCTGTCGTAAGATGATTTCTGCACTCGGATCTGCGCCGGTCTCTACGTTAGATTGATATATGAGGGCCCTGGTTTTTTTAGCCTACATGTATAGTCATTTACATTTTGGCAAACTGGCACCATCAAAAGTATGCTGAATTAGCTAATAGCAGTTCCTGCTTGCAGTGTACCAATGGATGTACAGACAACTATCACTGGATTACTTTGACACTGAAGAAAACATAAAAACGTGATGATTCTCAGGCAAGTTCTGGAGTTATAAAGAGCCCTTTTTCTATGATTTGTAAGCGGCAACGTTTAGTATCTATGGATCTTTATTCATGTTGGACATCAGGGATCATTATATCCTCGGAAAGGGTGCATGTGTATCATGTCTGTGTGTTCAGATTTGACAGAGTTATGGTTTAGAGAAGGAGTAGGATTTTTGACACAAATTGCAGCTCATGTCTCTCCCTCCGCATCCCCCCTTCAGCTCTCCGCAACCCCCACTGGGTGAGGCTCGCCACACAGTTTGAAAACCTCTGCCTATGTTGTAGACATAGTTTCCAAACAGTCAACGTTGATTTATTTTACCAAGAAAGTGATCTTTGCAGCCCAAAGGTGACAGAAACTCATATTGTGTTAGAAGTGAAACAAGCATGTGAGTTATTTTGGTATTATGTCCTTGTTTTAAAAGCCAATTTATCCTGTTTCTCATCCACACTGCAGCTGTACCCAAGGTACTAATAATAATAATTGCACCCTCTATAAAAAAAAATTCACTTTATCACCTTTTCTCAACTCATAGTCCTTGCTCACTTGTCGGTGACTCATTTGGCTGGATGGGAACAATGTCTAATTCGAGCTCATGTACAGCAGCACACCTGAAAGTGTGATCCTCACAGTGCGAGAATATAATCACATCTACCTACAGGATATAATCCCAGAAAACAAGAGTTCATTGATAAAAGGAGGAAGACGTTAATGTCTGATTAGCCAGATGTTCCTCTTAAGAGCCCAGTGAAAGAAACTGAAGATGGCGTGATCACACTCATAGTGAATAATTACTGACGTTTTAGCTGATGAATCTCTTTCTCTCTCTCTCTCTCTCTCACTCACTCACTCACGGAGGAGATTTCACACGGACTGAAAAGATCTTGAAAATCAAACCCAGAAATATCATTTTTGAGTCAAATTGCATCTCGGCACGGTGATTTTCTCTCTATTGAACCTCGTCTTTGTGCTGGACATCGACTGACTCATCCATTCTTTATACCTATACTCTCTTCGTGCACTTTGGACAGATATACACACACACACATACACGACACACACTTACTCACACACTTTCTATTCTCTCGGGATGCATCAGCAGTGATTGTTTGACAGGCTGGAGAGACGTGGCAGCGAGACATTTCTCCTCTGCAAGAGCTGCTAACCGAGACACTGATATAAAATTTAATTGCAGGTTTTGCAGGAGAAAGGTTCAGTGTTTCTTTTCACATTTCACAATTCATGTAATAGCTTTTGTGACTGCAGTCTGTACTGAAAGGCCCGAGGATGTGAGATATTATGTTGAAAAGGCGAGGCTCGTCACTTAATGAGCTGCTAAGATAAAAAAGAATCGTGTTACTTTGAGTTTCAGTGGACAGTTTAAGCGTCAAATGATTCTGTTACAGTTGTTTTTCCACCTTGGTGAGACTAAAATTCTGTTTTTTATTGGAGTACGCGTGTGTACCATCTGCCAGAGTCAGGTCAAAAAAAGTCAACAACTGACAATTTAAGAGGTATTGTGCTTCTTCATTTTCCTCAGACCTCGTAGAAAATCTCGTTCAACTGTTTCGCACGTAATGATTCACAGACGAGGCTGCTTTTCTCCACTTTGTTCTGGTACGTTTTACTTGAAACATAATAAAACACACATCTTTGCTTCCTTGAGAGTTATATATTTTTTACCTTGTGCTTATGCTTACCTTATGCTTGTGTTCATTTCAATTCAGAAATATCCTTACAGTATATACGCTGTAGTTTGTTTAGCATTAAATACGACGGGTATTTAATGCCAGGTTTTACTTTTTGTGAAGCTTATTGGATTATTTATTGGATTATTACTGGATGCTATTGATTGAACTTTCATTTAAATAACAGTAATATTGTACATATTGTCTCTATATCATATTGTCTATGTCTGTATCTTTATTTTATTTTATAATATCTTGTCATATTTTTATTGTCTATTTTGTATATTTAAGCTATGCTTCTGACTCGCAGTACTTGCTGTCACCTTTTCCTTTTTTATATTTTTCTACTTACTATGTTTATATGTCACGCACCAATATATCAAGTCAAATTCCTTGTATGTGCAAACCTACTTGGCAATAAGTTTGATTCTGATTCTGATTCTTAACTGATTCTGAAAGTTGTATGTAGTATCATGAACTGCACCGTTTAAAATGGTAAACATGCATTTCTTTCATGTTGGTCAGAAGTCAGAAGTCCAATATTAATACATGTTTTACTATTATTTCTTCCCGTTTGCAATTTGTCTTCTTCAGATATGGGATGACAGAACAGGTGGATAACGTGTTTATGGAAGCTTGATGTTGCCACTTTAATAAAATCGATAAATAAATAAAGCAGCTCTTGAAAGATTTTTTTTTTTTTAGTACAGCAGTTCTGAAATGTTTGAAGTGATGCATTCAACATGATTTTAAACAGGAAACATTATATCATACATTTTTACATATTGCAGAAAAAAAACCCCACAAGCATTTATTTGTTCAAAAAGTACATTTGGTCATTTCAGAACTTATAAACATGAGTTGTTCTTACTTGACATCTTTTGACTTGAAATGAGTTGATTGAAATGAACTGCTGAGTGTTTGACATGGTTAGCATATCAGCGGATCTTCCAGCACACACTGGTTGAGAGTTAAACCTCTCCAGAGACCCTTCTTTTTTGAAGTTTGAAGATAACATGCATGATAAAAACTTGTATGCTATGCATCTTTAATAAGAATGAAAAATTATCTCATGTTTGGTATCTCGGTTTTTAAAGCAGGAAGGGAACTTGAGTTTTTATCTTGAACCAGCTTAAAGTTTTTACAGTGTAGGAATGTAAAAACACCTTGGGTGATAATATGAAAGTATTTCGGTCTTGAGATGCATCAGAAACAAGCAGCATGAACATGAGTGTTAAGCGTGTCAGTCGATTTCGTGTGTATTGAGTCTGCGTGTTCATGTGAGCGGATCAATCGCATGTGTTTGTGTGTCTTTGTGCATGTCACTCCTTCATGTTTTGTGAACCGCTCACAGTAAACATGTGTATCTAAATCAAACCTCCTGCTGACATGTAATAACGTAAAAGTAAGTGTGATTCAGCCACGTGCCGTGATCTGACAGCAGGCTGACGGTGCTCTCTGCGTGGAGGATTTTATTTTCTTCGCCACAGGATGCCTCTATCTTCTCGTATTCCCACAGACTGCGGGTGATACCAAGGTGAGTGTGTTTGATTGAAAAGACGAGTTGTATGAATCGCCTCCTTTATTGGAAAATTATCTTTTGGCTCAGTATGATACCATAGATTTCGTTTTAGCCCCCTTTCAAAGGCACAATTCACTTTTGGGTCTAACGTTTTTCATTTTCCAGCATGCTTATCTCGCTATGACTTAATAAACTGGTGACATCTGATCCTAGCAGTCCCTGGAATGTGCTATTGCCACATTCAGGCTTTTATTCTGAATACAAGAGCTGAAAATAATAATTCAACAATGCCTGGAGATATTCTGTGTCAGGTTACTTTGTTATATAACCACGTCCACTCCTCACTGCTTTCCCCTCAGTGTGTCAGTGGCTACTTTCCTGTTTGTCACTAAAACCACTGAAGGTTAATGGACTGCATGCTCTCCTCATACTGCTGCTTTTACATGTCTTCGCCCATTACCTACAAATTATATGCATCACTACCGACCATTTTCCAAGGCATACAATCTGCTTTTTATGATTTATTCATTATTTTCATGTGTTTTTAATTCATGGTCACAGACGGTCATCCCAGACTGCAGGGTAATAGATCACCGGTCCATTCCTGGATGGACAGAGAATGCAAAAATGTACATTAGAGTTTGTAACACACAGAGCAGTGCGTCTTTGGAAAGACTGAGGAAACAGAAAAACCAAGAGGAAATCCACATACATACCAAGAAAACAGGTAAACTCCAAACAGAAAGAGCTTGGACTAGAAGTCAAACCAGCTGCATCACTTCATTTCAAGCAAATAAGCAAACCAAGGTGTCTCAATTAAGGATGTTTGCCAAATGTTTGATGTTTGTTTCTAGAATTTTAGGAACAATTCTCAAGAACTTACATGCATTTTAACAGCAGGAAACGAGTGCGTTCAGGTAGCCCAGGAGCAGGAGTGGTAACTGTAATCAACATAAAGACCGGGGATGGGAATTTCTTACAATGCTGTTGATGTTCAAACCAAGTTACGTAGCCGGCTTCCTGACAGAGACTTGAAAGAAAAAGAGAATCAGAGAAATGAAGCTTAACTTTATTGTAATTAATTGTCTCAGTGCAGTAAGCAGAAAAATATCCAGAAAATATTGATCAGATACCTGCTATTGACAACTGACAGCCACTCTGGCCTTTTCATTCTCCATTTTCCACCTCTGCACGTCTCCTTTCCAGGGGCCACACGGCTCCCATTGAGGACACCAAAGTCCTAAAAATTTAGATTATGTGGGATGTTTTGTAAGGGTGACTGAAATCTTTTCAAAGCTTACTCTGACACTTTCTAGACTAAATATCTTTAAAAATATATTGTTTTTAAAACAGCATTTAGATCATCACGAAGGCTGTGGATATAGAATCAGAAAACAGTTTTTGGTGGCTGTGGCCCTGTTTTTAATACATCTCTGTTGTTGTTGTTGTTGTTGTCTTGTCTTATTGTGTGCAAAATTTGCATATTAAAGAACGCCGGCACTTCCTAATCCATTATTGGTCCTTCTTTCTGATGCAGTGGAAACACACATACAAATGAGCTAAAGGGACTTGACAAGACAAAGCAAAGTTGTGTTACTTCTTCTTTCAAAAATTACACTTATACATGAAAAGTTAAGATCATAAATACACTGTTGATCAGTTCAACACAGTCAGGTGTTTTGCTGCTACAGATATGACCAGCAGCTGTGGGTGGCTAATGTTAGCAAATTTCAGGTAGATGTTGCTGTATAACTGACATTATCCAGTCAATTTGCTGACTTTATGACCTTTACTTGAGCTACCGTTATACTATTCTTCAGCATTTACCGATGTGTAATTACTCGTTGCCATCATGTCTCTTGTTCAGCAAAAAATACATAATGAAATTTTCAAATTACTTCCTGGATCCTTTTTCCTGACTCCTGAGTTCAGTTCCTGAGGCCTGTTAGACCAGACAAAGTGCTCCTCTTTGCATGCACACTTGCTGTTCTTCCTGATAACAAAGGTGTGTCTGTTTGATCTCAAAGTGTTGATGTTTCGTGAACTTTTTGGGGGACTCAAATCAGCAACAAGACCCAGAAACTTGTCTCACTTCTTTGCCTATTAGGAGCGCCATCCATCCATCCACAGTTCCTCAAAATGTTGTATCACTTTTCTTGGAAATGTGTTTTATAATGAATGGAGGCAAAATAAATGTGACATTTTCATTGGTGACCAAGTCTGCAAGTGTGTGTGTGTGTGTGTGTGTGTGTGTGTGTGTGTGTGTGTTTGTGCACAAACTGGGCCCTTTCAATCCATTACACCAAATGAAAACAAAACACCAGTAATGTCCAATCATTTTCCTGCCATCATTCATTCTCATTTTGGATACTCAAACACACACACACGCTCAACTCAAACGCCATTTATCCACCATCATGCATCCTCATCTTCCCTTTCTGGGCTCCAGACAGCTTAGAAACGAATCTACGAGTCCAGACAGAAGCAACTCAAAATCATTGGGTTTTTCAAATCCACGGTCCCTCAGAGCACCTCTCCTCCATCAGTGACTTTTATACAGTTGTGGCAAATTGAAAAGAGATGGTTTATTTATGGCAAAGCTACAAAATGGATCTCATGGTGATTTCTGAAACCAAAAACTGTAAAAACGGCATTCTCAATATAGACTTTAGACACACTGGGATGAATTTGGGGCTGAATCCAGATGCTGTGTTCATACATACAGGATGTGACATGTCTGAAGTGTTCACTGTCATTACATCAAGTCTCGCAGCTCACTGGGCCTGAGTTTCTATGACACCAGACTCAAGGCCTCATTCATTGCCATGATATGATATGACCAATGCAAATGCAATTTGTCTGGTATATCAAGCCTCACTATAGATAAAATAGAAATAATGTCTTCGAATAAATGGTGCATTTGTACTATTTGCTATATTGTATTTATTGGTCATTTGTCACACTATGTGCATATTTCTTTACATCGTCACATCCATATTGCTATGAGTTATGGATAATCTTCCACAGAGAAAGTGCACTTGAGAACCCTGTGACTTATTTTGGTTCAATATAATTCATTCAAATATTTCATGAGAAATTCATTAGAGCTGTTTGGAATGGTTTATGAAAGATAAATATATTATTAAGACCTGCTAATGGGAAAAACAAACTCATTTCATTTGTGTTACATTTTCAGATGTGTTTATTTTGAAGTGGTTAGGTAAGATACAACCTTTCAGTCAGCGCTCAGGGGATCAAATTTCGTGTTTGATCGCATTTCAGGTTTACTTTTAAACGAAATTTAAATTCATAGTTTAGAGTTTAGGCCAGAAATATCAAAACTTTTGTGTTAATTTATTCAACAAATGTTTGAATACAGCAGCTACTAGATGCCTTACATTAAAAAGAGAATAGAAGTTAATCATAACATTGCAAGCATTATTATGGCACAGCAGTACTTCTGTACTATTTGCCAGCTGGTGTAGTGTTTGATAGCGCTCCATCTAGAATACTGTTGGGTCCTTTGGTCAGAATCATATCCAGCTGGTACAATAATCCAATCCAACATTTCCACCTTATACATCCTAGTTAATATAAGAACATTTCCTTTTATAACCAGATAGTGTGAGAATTATTTTTTCCTCACGGTGAGAACTCGGGGTTGCCATGGTGAAGAAAAAAAAAAAAAAAAAAATCTGCTCTGTACACAGAATAACGCCAAAACCTTTAATGAGCTAACAGACACTTTTATTTGGCCAACTTTCTGCAAGTTTTAGTTCTTCACCAATGCACGAGGCTGCTACACTGCAGGGCTGCAGAGTACTTTATACAGAGGATTGTAGTTCTCTCCCACAGCTCTCATGCTGAGCCAAAGAGGGTATTAATTATGAATTAACGTTAAGTATTAATTCCACAAGCCCACTGGGCTCCCTACATCCCTACATGTGGCCAAACACACACCACTGACAAAGTGTGTTTATTCCCACTGTTCTTTTAAAACAGGAAATACTTATTTTTTACAGTTACTGTTATTGATTATAAAACATTGGATGTTGTTGTTTTTGAAAGAGCAATTCAATTCTATTTGGAAACACAGGAAAGATTAATTATGTATTAATGTAAAGTACATGTGGCGGCTTCTCAGCCCACTAAGACTCATTCTCACATTTTAGTTTAAAAAAAAGGGTTTAACAGTTGTAAACACACGCAGAAACACACACAAATGACAGTATTACAAATTAATTCAGCCTTTCAATCCAGTCCCAGGGTCCGGTGTCCAATCAAAGTTTTATGGCTTTATAAGTCTCCCTGTCTCTCTCAGGCTCTTTTCTTTCCATTTGGCTTTACAGTCACAATTTAGGGATTAAATTGGAGGATTTTAGGACTGTGGTGATATTAAAATTATGATAGCCGTCTCGCTATACCCAGAGACTTAATCTGGTGAAAAGAAGAGGGAGAAAATAAGGTCAGCGTGCGCATTTGAGTGTGTTTGAGTGAGTAAGAGAGTCGGGAAATGATGAAGTGATTAGCTGTTATGGCGCCAAAAAGACACTTAGCAGGGTAGGGGAAAAAAAATGCAAATGGCTTCCCTCCTTCACACTGAGCTGGTGAGACAGTGAGACTGTTACATGCACACTTACATGCACAAGTAGCAACAGATAAGCTTATCCGTTAATGGCTGAATTTGAAAGTAATGACATCTCTTTTCTTCACACATTCTTGTGACAATACGCATGTGGAGTTGTTTATTATTTACATCGTGGCTTTTTCAGCGTGCATGTCCTTTCCATGTCCTTATTTTACCTGGAACAATTTTAGCGCTACTGTAAAAATAATGCCTTGGTGATACTCGCCGCTCCAAAGTGTCTTGTTTGTGTTCTTTCAGATATCAAATTTCCTGCTACATTATTAAGAGTGAGAGCAGAAATGAGTGTTTAAAAAATTTAAGGTTTTTTTTAGGACATCTCATCAGCCAGAACGAGCACAGATAAAACAACATCGCTGACATCACACAGTGATAAGGTTTGGAAGTCTGTTCTCTCTTAAGATATAAAATAGAGATGCTAAAAACTAAACTGGCTGCAAAGGATAGTATGATTACAAGAACAAAAAGTCTGACATCTGTCCTGAGGATGCTGTAAGAGGAAAGACCGTGGGATCATTAAAAAAACAAAACAGGGTTTATCATCTTGGGAGCATAAATTTTCTCAGTAAACTCCAGCAATTTGTCCATTTGTCCATTTAAATGATTTTTTATCTCATGTTTTGGACAATGGCTTGTGGACTGCCTAGAATGATAAAAGGTTCATCCTCTGGGAATCATGAATATGCTCAGTAAATTTCTAGTTAACAGGCTGAAACTTTGGCACGATGGCGGTGCTACAGAGAAGAGCAGGATGCAACTAAAAATGCCAAAAGAGAGATTCATTCTCTATGGGCCGTGAATATCCGTACTGCCATTAGCTTTTGAGATCCCTTCTTGTGGTACAAAGTGTTTGTCAGTGAGACATCTCAACTGTATCCAAGCATATCGGAATAAACCATACTGCAAAACTCCAGAGTGCAATCAAAACGTTTTTAAAATAACCACTTTTCACAATATCTGTGCAACTACAGTATGGTTGAGGTTCTGCAAACATCGCGGTTATAGCAAATAAACAGTGCTTAAGGTCTGGTTAGACTTAGATAACACTTTGCAGAGATACAGTTAATAAAAAGATGAATGTTTAATTGCAAGTATGCCACCCCAAACTCCACACCCTTGCTTTCCGCCTCTCTATGTACTGGAAGGGGCACACTACTTCCTGCATTGGCACAGAACGTTGCCATTGGTCGTAAATTGTGAGGTGCAGAAAAGTCCAATGTGACCATAATTTCTAGGATGTTGGGCTGGAGATTTTTCACGATGATGATCCTCCTCTTGGTACCATATTCATACCTAATACCATATGTCTAGTAGTTGTTGAGATATTGTTCTCTGTGAGGCTGTAACAGTAAACATTAGCTTAGTAAAATGGATGGCTAAGAGCAAAACATTTCAGCAGCATAAAATGCTGTAGTTAAAGCTTCATTACGAACTATTTAACATTGTAATGTGAACATGTCACTACTAACTAAACACCAGTAATGAAATAACTAAAGCAGATGTTTTGGCTTTAGAGGAGTGAGCAGCTCAGAGGCCTGGACTACAAAGCAGGATGTGGGGTTAGCGAGGTAACTTCAGGGTTAACCCTGGGTTTTCAGGACTACAACAGTGGTTCACTTCTTACCGGGGTAAATCGCCATGGTAACTTATGCTGCGAACCTAACCTGCTCAGGTTAGGTTCGCAGCATAAGTTACCATAAGTTACCATACCAAGTTACCATGGCGCCTACTGACCAATCAATTCTCTTGGAAAATGTCATCACCAATCATAGAAGATCCCGTGGAGCTCAGTGCGCGGATCGTGAGAGGCAGAGAGCGGCAAAAGCCCTTTGGCTTTGCCGGACGATTTTTTATTTAAGAGCTCTAGATTCTCGTCAGAGAATGAGTTCTCTGTGTCAGCTTCTTGAGCCGTATGTTGCCAGTGCGATACGTCGGAGTCATGTGCTTACAGTCCCGCGGACTGGATGCATTGTCTTGCGTTACTTTGGTCATTTCATTTTTTTTCTACACAATATCAAAGCCATTTCACTGAGTTTTTGTATCCTGATATCATCCTACAACAGAGACTAGTTGAAGCACTAAAGCCTTGTATTTGTTGTACTTATAAGATATGAAAGTAAGCCTACTTACCGCTTTGAATTATGTTTTTGTATTTATTTTTTACTTGCTCCCAAGTCCGTTTGACACCACCGGGGTTACAGCTGAAAGAATAAGACTAAAATTGTCATACACGGCATAAGAATACATCTAAGCAACACACTGATTTAATAGAATACACAAATGTAATTATAGTCGGATTTCCTCATGCCCTAATGACGGGGCAGTGATATTATAAGCCTTTTAATTTACGCATTCACACAATCTGTGAATTTTTGCCAGCTGTCCTTCCTGCATTTTGGCAGCTGCAGCTGTGTTGCTTTCAGCTGGAATATGTGTTTAACTTCTGCTCTTTGTTTGTAAAATAAGCCGCTCTGCTGACAGTAGACTTGTACATGTTTGTGATTGGTCATCCGCTGCAAACACCGCCTCTTTTATGTGAACGTGCTCATGACTAGATTGGGAAACCCTGGGCTGACTTATCAAGTTGATAACCGGCGTCGTAGGACCACTTAGCGGGATTGCCTTTGTTAGGTTAAGTGAAGCCAGATAACGAAAAGATACCCTGGATATGTTGAACTCGCTTTGTAGTGCAGGCCTCTGGTTGAAGAGATAGAGCATGTAATTGTTTCTGGTGTCCAAGGCCAGTGCCTCGCATTGCAGCTCTGCAGCAACTCACAGTGTGTGAGAGTGTGTGGGCATGGGTGAACAAAAGGCGCATTGTAAAAGCGCTTTGTCCTACCAGGACCGAGAACTGCTGTATACAGTAAATGCAATCCATTCAGAGTTTTATGCTGACACTGAGGCAGAACAGGTGGAAGGAAAAGGACTTCTACCCCAGTGCTCAAATGAACAGGCTTTTGTTGGTTGAGAAAGATCAGAACCTGACAATGACAACTGAAGCTGGACGACTGAAGAATCTTTTAGCTAAAGCAAGCAGATGCAAATTTTCTGAATAATTCTCTCAGGTTCATGCATTTAAATCAGCCTCTTTTGTAAAACGCTGTTCGGGGAAGGATGTCACGTTAAGGGGCAAAGGGATATGTATAGCATATGCCACATATTACACACTGGGATAGTATCCCATTAACACACTGCTCTCATTAGTGGAGACCGTAGCTGTAGCAGCTTGAGCTTTTCCCAGTAGATGCCTTCCCCGAAGTTGAAATGAAAACTACACCCTTGCATCACAGCACAGCAGGAGCTCCGGCGCTGTAATGATTGGAGTAGAAAGGTGTAGACACATGGCCAAGGTCCAAAGGATTGATTGAAATACTGGCTTGCTGTTGTCTATGCACTGCGTTGACTTGAGCTCGGTAAAGCCTGCGAGTGCATTTGTACCTAATGGAGACCAGCCGAGGTTAAAACATTTTGGATTTGACAGCTGTGTGCATGTATGATCAGTTTATTTCACTGGCTCGCAGTTTTTTACCACTCTGAACGGCTGTGTGGCACATCCTCGCCGCAGCTGTTTGAAATTTTATCAGACATTTCACACTAAATTGTCTCAATCATTCCAAGAGTCTAAACAAAGGCTTAAGCGCTGCACTGTACAGAGCTTCAGGATTAAGACAAGGTCAAACTATTTCCAGCTGCAGAGCCCTTAGATGGTAAACGTATATCCAGGCTTACTCGAAATTGGATTGTTTAGTTTCAAGCTCTGTTTACACAGGACTAATATTACTGTATCCAGAATCCCCTCAGATTTTCCTTCAAGGAACCAAAAAATCAAGATTGGCATTTATTTTTCTTCTACTTCAAAATGCATGACTTATTTCTACCTCCTGCTACAAAGAGTGGAAGCAGTGGTGGAGGATATAGAGGAGGGGTTTGAATATTTTCTGGTACAAACTTTTCTTACAGTTGTGTTCGTGGCACCAGTGATTTCAGCTAATTTAATATACAGTATGTGCTTCAGAAAGTCAAAGTTTGAGGGATATTTCTCACAAGCACAAAGTTTTAAGTTGAAAGTAAAGCAAAGGCCAAGTATCGCCTCCTTTTCCCAACAGGACTGCACTCAAAATCTAAACATTCGGTATTTAACAACTGAGCAAAAGAAACTCAAACATATTCCAAAACAGAGTAAGCGAAGAAACTAAGAGTGGAGTGTCTCACCGGGCATCGGCGAGCACAACCAGCCGCAACAAAAACACACAGCAGACTGAATGTCTGCACTCTGACACCGTTTCCCCGGGTGATTTTCTGAGGATATGAAAGAGCTCAGATTTTCTAAGCTACAATGCTTCTCCGCACCATGATGAAATTAATCCCATTTGTGTGTAAAAACTTTATGCGTTCAAAATGTAAGCTTCTTATCCATTGCCGGTGGAGCAGGCCCAGAGTGATTCCTGCTGTCTGGTCTGTGGAAGTTCTTTTCCCACAGTAATATACTGAATATTCACCATGTCTGTGGTGTGGCATTTGAAAAGGTTCCTAATTACTTTATTGTGAATATAAGCAGGATAAAACATAATCTTCTGTGCATGTAATTAAAACAATTGTAAAATGCTTGCTTAAATTCACATCACAAATCAGTGAAATTAATAGAAAATACAGCTTACTCTCATGTAACACACACATATAACTTCTACACCATATTTCCTGTAAGAAAAACAAATGTTTATCATGAACCAATTCAACTTGTTCATGTTTACAACAGCTATGTTCAATGTGCAGCAATTAACTAATTAACTAATCACGGTGTGATTAAAGCTCTAAGGAGAATAAGGTGGAGTAATTATAATTCTCTGATTGTGATATTTTGATTATGAGTAGGGTGGACAGAGAGTGCTTCAGTCTCATTCGTGTATTTTAGTCATGTAAACTCCTTCGTCAACATGTGACACACAAACTTCTGCAGAGCGGCGCATCTTTGTCTGGGAAAAATCCAAGCTACCTCCCGTATGTTGACACTTTCACCGTTTTTCGATAGCGGTGGGGACAGTTGCAAAGAGCTGAACCGTGAACAACCACGACCACTAGAGCCGTGCTGTGTTGTTGCAAGTGTTCTGCCACTGCGCAGCATGGCGAACTAAAAGGAGTAGTTTACCATGATGATTGGAGATGTGCTGGTTTGCAGTAAGAAACTGTCGTCTGCAGCTTTTCATCTGAAGCGGCGGCCACAAAGTGACATCCGCTTGTCCACGTGAAATAGATGGGGCCGGAAGCTGGGTGATGTAGCGACTACTTGCAGGGCTAGTTGGTGAACTACCCTACCTGGCGAGCTAACTGCAAACACACTAGCCGCCCCGGTCAGTCACAATAGCTCCGAGAGCTTCTCTTGATTGTATCTGTACTGTTCTGTTTGCACAACATTTCGTTCGATAAAAAGTTATTGAAGAGGGAAAATAAAGCTCTCCGAGTTTGCTAACTGACTGATGTGAACGATGAAATCGTAGTCTGTAGTCTGTCTATTACTGGCTTGACCCTTGTGAGTGGATTGTGAGTGACATGAAGCAAAGTTCAGTTCACAAAGTTCTGAAGTTCAATGAAACACAAACGAAAATATATAACGCTCGAGCGGGTGGACCACGTAAGAATAGATTTCGAGTAGATAAAGAAAGAGATGGATGGGAATAGGGAGTTTGTCATACAATGTCAAGGTTGGTACCAAAAGATAGGGTGAGCTGGGGAGTGAAGCAGATGCCACAATCATGCATCATGGGAGCCAAGGTCAAGAGAGACTAGTGCTCAGAGTCTAATGATAATAATAATAATAATAATAATAATAATAATAATAACAAGAATGTAATGCAGCACAGAGAGATAATTATTCCCAACACACGACCATTAGCAAGCTCATTAGCTTAGCTCGGTCACTGATGGGACAATAAGTTCACACAGTTTATTCAAAATGTGTATTTGTACCATCGACACCTGTCTCGTAACTGTTTGCAAACCATTCCTCTTTTGTGGAGCAGTTTTTTACTGCGACAGAGGAGGTTAAATGAAACCAAACGGTGCAACACAGCTGTCAGCGCTGTCAAAGCAGCTCGTTGTTGCTCAATGGCGTGACTTCGTGTGTCGAACAGTCCGAGGAACATTTGCGCAGTAATTCCTCTATTTGTGGCGATTACACTGGAATGAACTGATTTCGAACAAGTCAGTTTTATTTGCATAGCCCAATATCAGAAATCACAATTCGCTTCAAGGAGATCTGTACAGCAGACAACACAGCATAATACAAGCAGAATGTTTTATTGCAATGTCTGCACAGAGATCCACAAGAGTAAACTACATCATAGTGTGCATCATAACAGAATCAGGCTTAAAGTTATTATCTTGAAGATTTTCATTTCGTTGTCTTTCACGGCACCTATGGCAATAAGCGGTAATTGCAGGTGTGTTTTTGGACCTCACTTAACTTTCAGTTTCAGTTTCCTCGTCTGAAGTCATCGACCTTTTCTTTGTTTGTTC